>VZTN01009058.1:119932-132504 GCA_013400515.1 Erpornis zantholeuca | reverse complement strand
CTGCAAGCAGTATCTGCTCCCTGTACTGGTGCAGTAAAAGGAGTTTGACAGTAGAAGTGTCCAGAGAGAGGGCAGAAGTGGTTGATTATGTCCCACATGGGCAGAGCTGGCCAGATTATTGAAGTTTGAGTTCACATCACCTTTCTTTTTTGTTTGTTTGTTTTCATTTTTTTTGTTGCTCAAAATTAAAATTAATACTTTCAAAATTTTCTATGAAAATTCTGAAAAATGTGAAGTTGGGAAATGTGTCCTGTGTAAGGCCAGAGCTTCCGTTTGAATTCAGATATTCCTACTGCAGGAAGCAGATTCTCACATAATAACATAAAGTAATCATTGCAACATTGTTTGCTTTTACTATCTTTGTTCAAGAGTAGATGAGGAAACGTCCCAATCAGTTAATCCTAAATAACATCCCTCCCAGCTATCACTAAAACAAAACAAGGCAAAATAAAACAAAACAAAGTAAAAAAATATATTAGGATGTTGAAACTACATAAACGTTTTCATATTTTTACACTTCATTTAGTGCTGGGACTCAGGAAGAGCACAAAATAAAATAATGGTAGTAGACTTATGAAATTCCAGAAGAAAACAATCAGGTAAGATTTTAGTTTAAAAATGATTTTTATTGTAAAACTTCCTTCCATCATGAGTGCTTATATTGCAATTTGTGCTTTTTAAAATATTTACAAGTTTTATGACTCCACTGCCTTTCACTTTAAAATGTTGTTACAAAAAATTCTGGCAAAAGTCGTAGGTGGAGGAATTTCAAACCTCCATCTCCATTAATTGTTGTTTACTCTTGGAGAGAGCTCCTCATAACAGACTTTAGCATATGTTTCTTGCCTTACATATTGTGATTCAAGACCATATGTTTCCTCTAATCTGCCCCTTGTGTTTCATAACAGACATCAGGCAAGTTATTGCGCTGCTGAACTGGACCAATCACACCTTAATCAAACTCCTCTCCTGTTTGAAGGGAATGGTGTCCAATTAGGTGAAGTTCCAGGTGCTTTAATTGCCCCTCTAGATATAAAAGTCCAAAATATAAATCTTTACTGTCCTTCTACAGTTGCTGATTCTTCCATCTAATGCCTAAAGTCTGCAGAGGACTGTTTAATGTTGAAATGACCTAAGAATGTCACAGTCTGTTCCTTGGCACATTCAGAAATGCCACGAAGAGCACAGGAGCATTTCTGTTTGTGCAAACCCCAACAGGACTGCCACGATGAGAATCCCTACACCACACCTCCTAAGAGGGTAAACGCTGCCGAGGCCAACGCTGCCAGAAAATTCTCTGTACAAAGTGCAGCTGGAAACAGACCTGCCATGATAACTCCATGCCTAGACAACTAATCAAATTCTCTTTCCTACCCCGATAGGTAATTTCTATTCCCCAAGTGGAGCCTTCCTTGGCAGCCCTTGGGGAACACTATCTGGATCCTATCAATTTATGCTCATTTTTGTCTCCCTTTATAGAATGTCATGCTCCTTAAAGGAGCATTTAAGGAACCTCTGGAGAACTGAGCACAACAAATTGGTCACTGGCACTGAAGAAGCAGAGGGGAAGAGCCTCAGCAAGACTGTTGAGGAGTACCATCCTCCCATGTTTCCTGATGTAACACTTAAAGCAATTCCCTTCCTGCTGGGAACACTGAGCCATGGTGTGCCATACTCTGCATGGTGCTCTGAACACTAGGATGTACAGGAGGAAGGAAAGAAAAGTCACCACATGTTGGGGAGGATGAAAGTTTGACAAGAAAGTTTCACAGACATGTAGGCTTGACAGAAAGATCGCTGAATGTAGAAACTGAGAGTGAGACAGAAATGAAAGCAAGTTTTGACATAGAGTAAAAGATGTTTTGCTGAACCAGTGGTCACTGAATAACTGAGAAGGCAAAGGTTGGAGATGAGTTAGAAAGAGATTTTTATGATAAGAGCAGAAGTATGTGACTACAAACAAAGACATGTTTTTGACCAAATAAATAAGTCTCAAGAAGAGCATAAGTAAATAAAAAACATGTTTTTACCAAGNTAATAATGACTATAATATGGTAATAATAGTAGATATGATAGGCTATAGGTAAATGCAAAGGTATTGTGTATGATGCTGATTGGTTGTCATGTATTAAGATACTCAGCAAGGAAAAGTAACTTTTTTTATGCTTTTTTTTTTTATGCTTTGTAACTTGAACAGAACTTGGCTTCAAGTCTGCCTATAAGCTGTAGCTGGCAGCTGCAGGTGTGGCTCAGCCACCCAGGACCCCTGACCACTGTAACATCTTGGATACAATAAACAGCATTTTGAAGAGCTGCCTGGAGCCCCACATCTCTCATCTCAGGCTCTTACAACCACAGCTTTCAGTCATGGTGTTTCATGTGGGCGGTCTATGGATGTGAACCACCAGCAGTCAGCTCTGCCTCCCTCTCTAGCCCAGATTTTGAGGCATGTAAGTCACTGAGGAAGGGTAAAATGGAGGTGCCACCATCAAGGAGTATGACATCAGCATAGCCCAGGGTTTCTGAAAGGCAAATGAACACCAGTTTGTGGGTATGCAGTCAAGCTCATTGTTGGATAAGAAGTCAGAGTTCGTTCAATAAACAGAGGCTCCAGGTGCTTTACCTTAACTGGTTGATATGCTAGACCTGATCTCTGAAGTCTGATGTCAGCTTATGCTCTCTATAAGTAACCAAAACTAGAAACTGGGATAAACTTTCATAAAGGAAGGTTTTGCACAGCTCTCTGCCTGTACACACCCAATGTCATGTTGTCCTCTTTGTTTACTTTTCCACCCTCCTGCTTCCTTAGGCTGCTTATAAGGAGGCTTTCCAGTAGATCCTATAAAAGTGAAATGGCATCACACGTTTGTGCACAAGAGAATGTGTCACTTAATTTGTTTTGCATCGTGTACTTCCAGCTGCTTTTCAGTAGGCCTCTGGATTCACCCACACAAAGCATTCTCAGGTGTTTCCTAGCAGAGTACCTAACTGAGGCACATTTAAACAAATCGCTGGCTGCTCTCTGTGGAGCAATGCTTTCAGCATCTCATGGATCAAAGGGTGGTTTTTTCTTACCACTTCTTGTTTCACAACTTGCTCATTGCAATTTTGGTCTTGTGCAAGAGCTGTTACGGGAATAAATTCTTATCTCAAAGAAAGATCTTGTTTTATTTGGATTAAATAAAATGAGCAGATCTTCCTATCTTTCCTCCTCCAATAATAATAAAAAAGGCTTTATTCAATTAATAAAGCCTAAAAGACATGCCTAGCACATAATTAAGTTTCCTGCATAAACATCCAAACCTCTTGCTCTTCCACTGTGCTGTTTCAGACATCCCACAAGTTACAAAGAAATCCACAATGTGCTATCCTCATTGGGAAGTCATGGAAATTATTTTTCTGGTTAAACCAGTACAGTTTTTGAAGATGTCTCAGCTGCAAATGAATGAGGTCAAGTTACAATCTGTTCACCAGCCAAGACCTCACAGCTCCCTACACCTCTCCTTGCTTGTGAAGCAGTTTAAAACATTTTCGTGTGTTACTTGACAAATGGGACAGGCTAAGACTATCTGCAGATTCACTAACATCCTGATTAGGGATAATTTATTAGGACATGACTCTGTGGCAGCTGCTCCTATCTGCCTTGCGCTGTCTTGCTTTGCAGAGCTCCCAGGTTTGCTCCTCAAGAACCAGAGTCTCAAGAATAAGGTTAAAAATCAAATCCTGGCAGAGTTTTCCAGCCAGACACTGTGAGAGAGTTCAGAGAGGATCCAGGGGCAGCAGGAAAGGTGTGAAAAATGGGACATTTACAAAAAGGTTATGAGAGCTGGTTCTCAGAGGAAGGGAGAGAATTAAATTATATAAACAGAAAGGGAAATTCTGAATCAGAGGGAAAGAGGGAGGAAACACACAGAAAATGTAACTCATATGTTGGGAGGATTTTTACAGTCTCACTGGTGGCGTAGATGTAAACATATGTTGGGGTCAATCCTGAACGTGGGGAATCCAGCAGAGTCTGCCTCCTGGAAGAGGCTTTTTGCATGGGGAAAGGAGTGGATGTTTTCCCATCAGTTTGGACTTAGAGATGTTGAAATGAAAATTATTCAGGAATTCTAGAAGAACCCTAATTATCTTTTATGGTTTTCATACCAGCCTGAGGGCCTGAAACCTTCTTGTTCCATGAATGAAAATTGTCCCAGAACAATTAAACCAACAAATCCAGGTTCCTGACTGGGTGAAACCCTTTGGCAGGACAGCTTCAGTCACACCAGTGAAGGCACTGCTGCCACTGGTGCTCACTTTTTGTTTTACCAAAAGCATGCATGGGACAGCTGATGACATTAGGTTATGCTCATGAGGTTGCATGTATCCAGCAACTTTTTGAACTGTGCTCAGAGGACAACCAAGGTGAAAGCTGGTGACACCAAGTGAAAATCCCATCAAAAGTGAGGCTTTGTACAAAATATTAATCCTTTTAATGCATTTCTTGCTTTTTCTCCCCCAGCTGTTCTGTATACTCCATCCTGACCACTGAACTCCTCTCCCTCTGTTCTTCACCAGACTCCTCCCATCTGTTTCAGGCCATCTGTCTCAAACAGAATATAAACTCAACAAAATTTAAACCCAAGCTGAACTTTTGAACTGTATCATATTTGAGTGTACTATAAATTAGGTCAGGGGAATTCATGCACCCATACTTCATCAAGAAGTGAAGCCTCTCTTCCTTGTTTATTACTTCTAGAACATTTAATTTTTTAGCAATAATATTATCAATTAGAAACAAATCTACTCTGATTGGAACAGTCTTTTCAAATGTGTCACAGTAGTACAGTACCAATTGAGTCTGTGCTGCAAAGGGTCCAGGCAAACAAGAATTTTGGGCTGGCACAGTGTCAAAAATGCAGCTGTTCTCAAAAACTTCTGACCAAGGGAAAATGGTGTCTAGTCTTGACTGTTCTTAGTGTAGGCATAAATATACCACCATAGTCCTATCAAAAAGGTAGAAGGTCAAATCTTCATGGGAATTTTTTTTCCCTTTTGTAATATGTTTTCCTGAATCTGTTGACTTCTGCAGTGTAGGGGTCTGGATCACCAAGCGTAGCCAAAAGCACTTTTTCATCCAATGTGTCATGGAGTGTGTTCTTTGTACCACATGTAAAAGACTTCAAAGCAGCAGTGATAACTTATAAACCTGCGAAGTTCCTTTTAAGGAGGACTTTTCATCAGAACCTACATAAAATTCATGTATAAATCAGTGCACCCTTTGAACCTAGGTAGAGAAAGAGGAACAATTTTTTTTTCCGTTCTCAAAGTGAGAACCTGTCCACATTACAGTCCCACGGACTGCAGGAATGAGGACTGTCCTGTGTATCAAAACATGTCTCAAAAGCTTACTGTCAAATTCAACTAAGAATGGTTGGAAAGGAGCACAACCTCGTTCCTCTGACAAATGGGGAGGACCTGAATAAGTGTTTCTAAGGACACAGAGGAACTGCACAAGGTGACTCCCTTTGGAGCATCCATGTACAGTAAATATCAGTTTGCACACAGTTCTCACCCCGCAGTGTGCATCAGTAGCTCACGCACTGTATTTGCAACAAAATGCATTTTGCACTGGCCAAGGATGAAATTGTGCACAAGGCAGGGGCTCTGCACCAATCTCAGTGAATCTTTACTGAATTTCCCTGTAACAGCCATTCTCCATCTCTCCAGATCTCCTGGAGTTGAAGTTAAACTTGAGGCTTTCAGTTTCAGACCAACAATCTGCTGCTTGTCCAAAGCTCGATGGAATGAGGCTTCCCCATATTGTTCTGCTGTCCGGATGGTTGGTTGCCTTCCTCCCTCCCTTAGGTTGGGAAAGCCCATGTGTGGCTGCCAGAAGAGAGCTGGGCTCTAGGAAGCTGTGAGAGAAAGCACCTTTCCCTTGCTGCTTTCCATTGTTTAGCAATACCTATGTAACACTGAAGAGCAGCTCCCCATTGCCACGGAGGGAAGGAGAGAGGGGTGGAGCGGTGAAAACATACCCAGGGGGCTTATCAGCAGACTTGCTGCCTCTCAGGGATGCCTTTGGGTACAGCTGTAGGGAATAAATCATGTTCTTCCCCGACCCCGCCTACTTGGTGCTACTGTTTTCCTTTCATGCAGCAAAATGTGTCATAAATCATGTCTTTATAACTCAACATTTTATCCAGCTGTGAGTGCATTCCTCCATTAAGGAAACAGCCCCCTGGGGAGGGTCGCTCCAGACAAATCCTGTGCTGGGGAAAATGCTTCTGGGCAAAAGGCATTGGACAACCCTTGCCAGCAGCAGCTCCCTTTCACCTCCCTGAGGGTACCCTGCATGGATGCAGGCAGAGAGATGTATATTTGTGTCTCCTTGGCACTGAGCTGGTCAGCCTCCCACCAGCTCCATTTGGGATTTGCATGACTTCATGTGCCTGAGCTCACAGCTTCCACCAAGGAGCTTTCCTGGGCACAGCCCCAGAGAGGGTCAGCTCTTGCCCTACTGTGTCTCTACATGGAGAAGCCCAAACTGAAGAGCCAGGAGGTGATGAAGCTGTCCCAAAGCACTCCACTCTACTAAATTAGGAATTAGCTATCCCACTGATGCCTTAGGTTTTAACTTTTATATTTTTCAAATCCTGTACTGCTAGTGTAACTCTGAAGTTCCCTGTAGCTTGTTAAGTGCTGTTCTCTATGCTAAGATAGACATAACAAAGCCTCTCCAGCTTGCTCTCCAAGGATACCCAGACTGTCCTAGGCCCAAGAACTGTAAATCATCATCTTGGGGAGGGGGGACAAGCTTGGGGAAATTCCATCATTGGCTGGGTTCTGGTTAGTGAATTTATGCTGATATAAAAGTGTGAAGAACTCGTGACCTGTCATCCATTTTGGGATCCACTGAGGCAGGAGCCTCTGGAACCCAGAGTGTACATCTGAAGGCCTTTCAAATAAATACCTCCTTTATTCCTTTACTCCTGTCTAGTCTCTGTTTCTAGGTAGCCATTTAAGGCATCACCACCCCGTGGTCCCTTGGACTGGCAGCAGTGACTCGGTAGCCAGATAGACTGCTCTGATGCCCAGTGCTGCTTTTATTCCCTGTAAGGAAGCTGTCCCAGCAAGGGCAGCACAGTGTGTTAGCACATCTCACAACATGTGGTTTGCAGAATGGTCCAAAGATTGCTGCTAACATCACAGACCCAGGATAGTTGGATGGATAGGCAGCTGGGATGAGAGGGATAAGGACTTGCTGTATATCACCCATCATTAGTCAACACAAGCAACCCCATTTCCCCTCAGGGTTCTGGAGAAAGCTGTGGCACTTGCAGGATAGCAATGCTCCAGAGAAGAGATATATTTGGTGCCTGGGAATGAAGAAGCAAGTAAGGATGGAACCAGTTTTGCAGCCTGAGGACTCTGCTAAGTGTAGACCATTCCTTCCCAGTAAGGAAGAGTGACCCAGGCCTCTCCAGGATTTTGTTCTCCCTGCAATATTGTGGTTACACTCCAGCAAAGCACGGAGGTTGATGGGACAGGTTTAAGCAGTCCCTGGGAGCAGACCACAGCCCTTTGCTCTCTGTGTACTGGAGAGGGAAAATGGGCTGGGAGGGGTGAAAAAGGGTCACAGAGCAGCCCAGAGGAGGAGAGTTTTGGCTGATTCAGCAATGTAACTCATGCAGATTCTTTGGCCGCCTGCTCCTGACTGGGATGATTAACAGGTAAGTAGTTCCCTGATGATCAGCTGCAGAAGTGTTAGTCAATTTAACAAGCCAAATATTACATTTTTCTAACAGTGGGAGGATTGTGCCTATTGGGGTGGCTTGGAAAATGCCCAAATGGACATGAGAAATTGGCTGGAGTGCAGCCAAAAATAATGTAAGGCAGGAAACTCTTTTCTTGAGATAGTTTTAGGTCTTCAGCCTCTCCTTGAAAAGTTCCAGGTAGTGCAGACTGGGGTGCATGTGGACACAGGGCCCAGGACATTTTGTTTATTCTTTTTTCTGTTGTCACCACTTTTTTCTCTACCCATTTATTGGCAGTAATTGCAAGGCAAAATAAACATCCTTCCTTCTGGCACAGCTTCCCTTCTCCTGTATCTTTGCTCCCCGTTCAGATGGCTCTCACTGCAGAGATAGCAGGACCTCTGTTATTAATTTTTCCCACAAATTCTGGTTTGAGTCACAGTTCACATGAATTTTATTGCTGGGAGCGAAGAGGTCTGGAGGAGAGCAAGCAGCTGTCATCACTAAGTAAGAATAGAAATCAACAACTAATCAACATTTTTCATTTATTTACAGTATTTAAATTAGTTATCAGTGTCTGAATACCTAAGCCCCTTTCTTTTAAGGTTGCCCAAACCATCACACTCCTATGTCACTACTGGGCTCTTGTAGAGTATTGAAACTGAGCCTTGGAGGAGTTAATTGAGTGTAGCAGTGTAGGTGGAAACTGAATGTAGAAGCTGTGAGTCACAGTCAATTTCTCATTTCCCTGTATTGTTTGCACTGCTTGTGCTGTTTTCAGACCTTCCGTTTCTTAAAAAGGCAGCTTTAGCCAGGCCAGTAGAAATAAACAGCAATCTAGAATTAGCATCAGAGAAATAAACACCCTAAAGACTAACCAATACATACAACTAGCAGTTACCTGACATCCCAAGAAAGGTTCTGCTTGTTGGAGAGGTTGCTCTTTGTGATAAGGTTAACTGATGGCATAGCCAAAAAGGGCCCATGTGGGGTTCTGGTTGGCAGAGGCTGGCAAGAGTCCAGCCAGGGCACCACTGCCAAGACTGTTTGAGAACCCATTATGAAAGCCAGAGGAATTAGAAGGGAGCTACAAATTAAAACCAGACAGTAGAACACTATTGCTGCAGAAGGGGGAAGAACAGTTCTTGTACATACATGGTACTTATTTAATATCTCTGAAGGCACTTGTGTTGATAAGGTACAAAAATACATCATAGAATGTTTAGGGTTGAAAGAGACCTTAAAGACAATCTAGTTTCAACACCTTCCACTAGACCAGGTTGTTCAAAGCCTCATGCAACCTGTCCTTAAACACTTTCAGAGATGGACCAGACACAGCTTCCCTGAGAGACATGTGCCAGTCCCTCACCACCTTCACAGGAAAGAATTTCTTCCTAATTTCTAATCTAAACCTTCCCTCTTTCAATATGAAGTCAGTGCCCCTTGTCCTGTCACTCCATGCCCTTCTCAAAAGTCCCTCTCCAGCTCTCTTGCAGCCCCTTTAGGCTCTGGAAAGAGCTCTAAGATTTCCCCAGAGACTTCCCTTCTCCAGGCTGAACAATGCCACCTTTCTGAGCCTGTCTTTGTAGCAGAGGTGCTCCAGCTCTCTGCACATCTTCGTGCCCTCCTCTGGACTTGCTTCTGCATGTCCACATCCTTGTGCTGGGAACCCCAGAGCTGGATGCAGCTCTCCAGGTGGGGTCCCCTGAGGGTTGGGCAGAGGAGCAGAATCCCCTCCCTTGCCTTGCTGGCCACACTTCTTCGGATGCAGGCCAGGATGTGCTTGGCTTTCTGGGCTGTAAATGCATATTGCTGGCTCATGTTCATCAGTGCCACCCAGTCCTTCTCCTGAGGGCTGCTCTCAATCCATTCCCCATCCAGCCTGTGGTTTTGCTATGGGATTTCTCCCACCCAGGTCCAGGACCTTGCACTTGGCCTTGTTGAACTTCAGGAGGCTCACTGCAGGTCCACCTCTTCAGTCTGACCAGGTGCCTTTGGATGACATCCCTTTCCTCCAGTGTGTTGACAAGCTATTATGGGAACCAGGGGAAACAGATAGATATTTCTAGCTCATGTCACCTGAGATAGAACATGACAGTTTCAAAAGATTTCAAAAGCTAATCAGCCTGAACTGCAAGTGTGGAGTGTAGTTTACAGTGGGACAGCCATGGTTATTCCATAGGAGGTTCTTTAACATAGCATCCTAGACCACTGAATTGCTTATGCTCTTTGTTAAGCATTTGCATTTGGGTAAAATATCAGTTAGTGAGAGGTTGCCATGGAGATGACGATAAAAAACAGTCTCAGTCTTCAGTTCTACTGATTTAACCCAATGTGCCAACATGATCCCAGAGCCTCTTATGTGGCTTCACATATGTGTCATTCAGCAAAATTAAGGGAAAGGTCACTGCATCATCCCACTCAGCTGGGACTAGAGCAAGCAGAATGGAGCTTTGATCACACAGCTTGTGGTCTTGAGAGGCCTCACTGCACAGAGGCATGGTTGAAGGAACCTTATTTTATTTCTGTAAAATCACATTAGGTTGCCTTGAAGTCATGGCTGCACCTCTGCTGCACCTCCTGCCAAATTTCAACATGAAAATTTGCATGAATAACTGTAGGAAACCAGCATGAAGCTGCTGATATCACTGATGACTGATGGTGACTCACGTGACAGCTTTCCAGATGTTACTGATGGAGATGCTGTCATGGGGCAGCCTGGTCCAGGGATCCAGATCTCATGCCAAAGAAGGGCACAGGAAGGCAGACACAGCACCTTGATGCCCATCTCTCATCTCCAAGCATGAACCCAAACTGCTGTGCACACCAGGGGAAGAAGAAGGTTGATCCTGAGGATGAACTCTCTGAAGGAGGCTTATGAAGAAAAAACAGGTCTCTGTGTCCCAAATAATATTTAAACCTTGGAGCTGTACTTGCATTCCAGAGGCACTTAACCCATGAACCTCTTAACCACGGTTAGCTGATGGGGCAGAGATTGTGATGCTGCCTGTGTCCTCCATCTAGCTCAGCACATCCAGAAGGGCACTTAGCACTGAGGGCACATCCAAAACTTTGGAGTGGGGCTCCCTTCACTAGAAGTGACTTGGAGGCATTTGAATAATTTTTCTCTATTCCAGGGATATTTTTTTTCCCTGGGTTTGATATTGAGCTGTTCCTAATCCTCCATTTCATGAATGGCATGTAATCCTCGCCTTGGTTTCTGCTGATTTCTGATCTAAATACATCAAATTATGCAGTTCAACCCAATTATTTTATTTGTCCACCTCAACAAAAGTGGATTAAAATGGCTTAAAAATTTCGTTTCAAATTGATAGAATTTATCTGCTTAGTTTCTAATTTGGTAATTGAACCAGCAATATGTGTGATGGGATTAATCTTCATCAACCACAGCTCCACCAACTCTATTCTAGACAGAGGCAGTCACCCTTCAGAGCAGCACACATACCCTTAGCCAACAGGGTACAGGAATTATTGTACAGACCCAGGAATTATTGGTTTGCTAGTAAGATGCCACTTATGTCTTTCATTTTCAAGGGGAAAAAAAAGTCACTCAAAATTTATAGCAGAAAACAGTTTTGCAGTAGCCCAATGAGATACAAAGCAGATGCCTTCAAGAAACTTAAGCAGAGCAGAGCTGACTGACACTTCCATGTGCACACAACTTTGATCCATATTTCAAAGACTGAACCAAGAGTGGATCTGTGCTTCCAAACTTGGTTTGTACTTCTTTCATAAAGGAGATATCCAAAACATTGTATTTAGACTTGTTTTCTTATAAGCAATGTAAAACCCATACTCATTGTTCCTCATAATCTCTTCTCCTTTCTCTTATTGTCTGTGCTTGGAAATATCTGTTCCCAGTTCTGACCTAGCATATATTTTCCTGAATTAATTCAGATTGATTGCATTTTAGTTTTGGTATTCCAAGTCTCAAATACACCATTTTACACTTGAAATATATAATTTACTTCTAAAGCATTGCTTGAGATTTGAAGCAGACCTGGGACTCACCTAAGCTCCCCTGGCTGGGCACATGAAAAGCACCAATGAATCCCTCCTAAATCATTGCACCACTGCTACTGGAGAATGTGTTTGGTCTCAGCATTTCCTGAACATGTAGACAGTGTCCTGACACCAAGAGAGATTACAAACTTATGCCTGGGCTTCAACAGAAAATGCAAAATTATCAGGAAACAGTTATTGGGAAAATTAGTCTGGTTCTCAAAATAGTACTTCCCATTACAGCAAAATGTTGTACTGGGAAAAACATCCAAAAGGAAAAAATCTTCACAGATTATTAATGAGTGTAATAACAGAAAAAAAATGATGCACTGACTCTGGTAATTAGAAAAAAATCACCAAGTATAACAAAATGGACTGTCATCAAAGGAATCTTATATAAGAAAAAAATGCAGATTACAAAAGGGAGACTGTTAATGATATATAGAAATTGTATAACGATACAGTACTTAACAATTGGTCATCTGAAATCCTGTTTTAGACACATAAACAATTCCCTTATTTACACAATGGTTGCCCTCTTACTCCTTTCCACATTTACTTTCTTATGCACTTTGCATAGTTAGTGACTGTCTTAGGTTACAATGTAAGAGGTAACCAAAAGTATGTATTCTATCACCATCTGTGGAAAGCAGCTGGAGCAGGGGTCTTTATCTCTCCCATGACACATCCCTGGTAACTCCTTCTGGAGATATCTTCTGTTAATGTGCTGCCAAGCCTCCATGCATGACTCACAAAATAACCTCATCCCACTGTGAGATGCTCCACACAGGGGGAGGAGCCAAGCAT
>VZTN01009058.1:89016-119791 GCA_013400515.1 Erpornis zantholeuca | reverse complement strand
TGGACCTTCAGAGGAAGACCAGACCTTTCTACAGGATTGCTGCTTCAACAGAGCCACATCCATCACTTCAGGAGGACTGCAGCCACCATCTAATCAGATTCTACCACCACCCTGCCTGACAGGGTGTCAGGTTGTGTCCTGGCTCTCTCAGGTCAAACCAGTGTTTCTGTATTATTACCTCATTTTTTATATATGTATATTAGCCCCTTAATTTTGAAATTATAATCATTCAGAGGGAAGGGGGTTACATTTTCCATTCCAAGAGAGGCTCCTGCCTTCCTTAGCAGACACCTGTCGTTCAAAACCAAGACAGTGACATAACCAGAACTCAGAAGGGCCTTTCAAACACAGAATTCAGCTTACCCAAGCAGTGTCTCTAAGTGCCCATTAAAGCCATGATATGACAGCAGCAGTTTTTACAATCCTGAGAGTCAAGATAACATCCTGGTATACACTGCAAATGATAGAAAAACTCTTCCTATTGCCATCAGAGTGGAGTGCTGAATTTTTTAAATGCACTTTATCTATCAGGCTCTGATGGAAATATAATAATAGCAGGTGGGAGAAAAGACTGATGATCTTCTGGTCATTTAGCTCTTCCCATTTGGTCTCTACCTTGCAAGAATTTTTATGTCAATTTTGAATCAAATGAACCATTTAGGGAGATCTGATCTTAGCTTGTCACTGGAAGATATTTTTTCTTATTTATAGATAATCTCTTCCACCTAAGGTACATGGGCTCACATCGTTCAGAAACATGTTGTAAGTCTTTATTTTCATAGAGGCTACTTCCTTTTTCTTTCTTTTTTTTCAAACCTGTTACCAATTAAGTCTGGAATGTGATCATTTTCAGGGTCTTCTTATGAAAACCTTTTTTCAGATATGGGCTCTGAGTTCTGGCCTGATAATGGTAAGATTAATTCCATCTCACTCCACTGTGCTTAAAGCTGGGCAGACAATTTGAGGTATTAGTCTATGACCGACAGAGAGACAGACGTACCTCCAGAGGAGTCACATCACCAAGAAATGATTTTACATATTTTGGGGCAGAAAGGATATTCTTCAGAGATTCTTTTCTCTCTCCATGGCCAATAGTAGAACAACTTAAAGCAGGTACATAACTTTCCAGAAGCTGAAATGAAGTGTCAGATACAAACAATCATCAATTTTTGAGGGATTAAGCCATCTGTGCATGTCTTTTCTACAGAAGTCAACACAGCACCTGCTCTTTCCCTTATATTAGTAACAGCTCAGACAAACTTTTTCAAGGGAAGGTCCAGGTGCTTGATTCAGCCTCAGGTCACCTCTTCCAGATCTTCCCAGCCTGCACCTCTATAATATAGTATGGAATAAAGATCAATTGCTGGATCACAGTCCTCTAAAATCAGTCTCTAAAAGTGAGCAACAGCAAAAAAAATGTGAGCTCAGACACAAACATCACCATCAAATATGTTTATATTTAATCTCACAAATTCCACCATTATGGTTCAAATAGAAAGCACATCTTGTGCAATTTAATCTCAAATATTTACAGTTTTGATAGTGCAGCTGGGTATCTCCTACTTTCTAGCAGAGGACAAAGATTTCCAAAGCCATTGCAATGCATACAATATTTATTCAAAGTAAAGTCTCTCTGATATCTGTTATTGAGCGATAATGTGAGAGGTTGAAGATCAGCCTCAGAGTTTATATTTCAGTACAATTTCTGGTTGTCTAGAGACCAGATGTTTAAGGAAGATGATTAGAACTGTTTGAGGACAGAATGATAATGTGGAACTGAAGATTACACATTCTTCAGAATCATATAAGACTATAAATCACTGGGCTTCTTCAAGCTCCACCAGGAGAGAATTCCATGTACGCCCTCCATCAAAATGAAAATTCGTAGCAGTGAGAATAGTTATGATCTGTCTTTGACAGACAGTAGTTAATAAACTAGTGGGTCAAAAGCAATTTTATTTGAATTTTAAGGTAGAATTAATTTAAGAGCCACCTGAAGATCCCCTTCTACCATATTGTTACAACAAAGTTGAATGGATAAATAAGTGCAGCACATAAAAGTCAAAGCAATTCATAGAATTAGTCTTTGGAGAAGGCAAAGATTTCTTCCTGTGTGTATGGAAAAGGATTTAAACCCCTGACTCATTCACCAAAATACCAAATCAGGGATTAATACAGCAAACTACTTCTCTCTCTGTCCTTCACAACATTGTGCTAAATGGGCCTCTCAAAAAGGATCAGGGAGGAACAGATCAGTCTCATCAGAAAGTGGGTGACCTTTCTTGTGCATGGGACCTCTT
This sequence comes from Erpornis zantholeuca, assembly GCA_013400515.1. Classification (NCBI taxonomy): domain Eukaryota; kingdom Metazoa; phylum Chordata; class Aves; order Passeriformes; family Timaliidae; genus Erpornis; species Erpornis zantholeuca. The sequence goes on along the minus strand of VZTN01009058.1, from coordinate 117,491 downwards.
GAGTTACCAATCCCAGTGACTAGGAGAAGCACTTCAACATAACTCAAGAAGAAATATAACCCCTATTCCACCTCATTTCTAAATCTGATGACATATAAACTTTGCACTATATGATGGCAACGTGACATACATTTTCCTAACAAGCTCCAAACCAAATGCAGTGGTAAAAATCTGGCATTGCTAAGTTTTAATTCGAATGCCACAGAGTTTTCCCCAATGTCTGAACTTTGGACACTTTTTCCTCACTCTGGACATTTTTGACCCAGTTTTAAAAGTTGTGGAATGAATTCTACCTAGGACTGTCTGGCTCAAGCCCTCAGACTTTGTCCTCTTGCCACAGCAACAGCACTACTGTTGCACAATAGCAAAATTATGTGATGAGTTTTTCATTGAGACTGATTTACGAGGCAATAGATTATTTTCCTTTAGAGATATGAAAGATATAAACAGGATCTAAACTTTCTTCCTGCAAACATTTACGTATATTCTACACTTCATTTATCAGATTGGGCTAATTGACATCAGACGCTTGTGTACACAAAGTTAAATAAGTGCGTGAATACTATCACTAGCACAGGGGGTCAAAAACTGAAGGAAAGCCCTTAGGCAAACAGTTACATATATTCAAGTGGGTGGTTAAGAAGTTACAGCTTGTCAGCTGAGCTCTGGTGCTTGACTTGTTCATGTTCTTAATGTGAGAGAGCTCAACTCCACTCTGACACGAGCAGTGGAGGAGAGATCCAAGCATGAGCCTCTCCCAGTGCAGCTGAGGTACACCAAGAGCAGGAACATGCAGGGTGGTGACAGCTCAGCAGCAAGAAGCATTTCGGTAAAGGTCAGCAGAGATGTGCTGCCAAGCCTCCGAACCATCCTTCTTCATACTCACTTTTCAAAGGTCACCACTGCAAGTGATGGGAGGGCTTGAGGAGGGCATGAGGAGTGTGTTTCCATTTTAGGTCAAGGAGCTGCACATATCGTGCTGTAGGCTTCAGGAAGGGCCCTGTAGACCCCTTGAAAAACAAATATTTTAGCTCAACACTGCCTATTTCAAGAAAGAGCAACACTCAAAAGATTTGCACAGCTAAAGAGATTACTGAAATTCCTCAGAAGCATTTACTCAAAGAGAGTAAACCCTTGATTAGCAGGAAAATCCATAAAAGATTATATAAAAAACCATTATATAAAGATTATATAAAAACCATTTCATTTACAAATAACTTTTTCTTGAGTCTCTGCTGGTCCAAATTTGAGAAATGCCATGAAAACTAACTTATTTTAGTGTTGAACATATTATAAAAATGCATCAGTTTCTCTGGGTCTTCTTCACATATGGAGGTAAAACGATTTCTTCAGAAACAGGAGCAAGACATGAGTTTTATTTAACAAGCCATCATGCAGAGGAAGGATGAGAGTGTTACTCAGTGCTTTGTTGATACGAGAGGTGTACGTGCTGAAAGAGAGGCTCTTTGTGCCTTCCTACAAAAGGCCTGAAAGGACATAAAACAATAAACAAGGCTGACAGCACTCAGGTCTGACTGTGTGCTGAATAAACCTGAGTTGTGTGAGTTACAATAGCTCATTTGTTAGAAACACAGAGGTGCACTCAGAGAGAGGAAATAAAAAATAGTTCTTGGCACCATCAGGGAGGACACACCAATCTGTGATAGGATCAATCTCACACCTGTACAAAAATATCTTTGCAAAGGACAGGAGATTTGAAAAGGGAGGTTGCTCTAAAACACTCATCATATATCCTGGGAAGGACTTACCTTAGTCTGAACTGCACAAGAGGATGTTATACTCTAAGAATCACATAAAACCTAACTGTTCAGTTCTGGTGCCCCCATCATGAGAAGGATCTAGACCTGCTTGGGTGAGTCCAGAGGAGGGCATGAAGATGATCAGAGAGCTGGAGCACATCTGCTATCAAGACAGGCTGAGAGAGTTGGGGTTGTTCAGCCTGGAGGAAGTTCCAGGGGAATCTTAGAGACCCTTTGGATAGGTAAAGAGGCTCCAAGAGAGCTGGAGTGGGGTTTTCAACGAGTACATGGAGTGACAGAACAAGGGGCAGATTCTGATTCTATGATCATATACTTCAGGAACCANAGTGACAGAACAAGGGGCATCAACTTCAGACTGACAGAGGGAAGGCTGAGATTAGGTATTAGGAAGAAATTCTTTACCACGTGGATGGCGAGGCACTGGCATGTGTCTCTGAGAGAAGCTGTGTCTGTTTCATCCCTGGATATGTTTAAGGCCAGGCTGGATGGGTCTTTGAGCAACCTGGTCTAGTGGGTGGCATGCCTAGCAAAGGCAAAGGGCTTGGAACTACATCATCTTTCCAGTCCCTTCCAACCCAAACTATTCTGTGATTCTGATTCTATGATTATATACTGCAGGAACCGAAATGGGAAAACTAATATGATCAGTAATTTTAAGCACCAGACAAAATAATTTTGTTAATCTCTGAATTTATCCCAAATTTTGGCAGAATTTTCCAAAAAGCTTCCAAAAGGCTTCCAGAAAGTGGGAAGGTTTAGGGGAGGTGAGAAATGTAATGTAATCTAAACTGACCCTCCTTCACCTTGAGACTATTTCCCCTTGTCCCATCACTATTTGCCCTTGTGAAAAGTCTCTTCGACCTTCTTGAAAGTCCCTTGTAGGTACTGGAAGACACTCTAAGGTACAGCTACCTGTGCTGTTCTAGTGTTGCCTTTCCCTGGTCTTAAAATTAAAACTAAAACACGGTTTATGGGGAAAAGGGGTTTTTACCTCGATATTTATTTCAGGATCCTTGGATACAGCACTTCATCCAGGTGGAATGTCCCGAAAATGCATGCACCTCTCACACACTGAAATACACACAATTATAGGCCTTGCAAAATTAGCATATTTATCAAAGATTTCCCAATGAGAGGCTCGAGTGAACCCCTGTTCTGAGGAACCTTCCCCCTGGATGGGCCTGTCTCAGTTTACAAAAATATGTTTTGGAGAGGACCTTGGTGTCTAGGGCTTCCAGACTGTTTGGTCTCCTGGTTTAACAGTACAGTGGGTCTGAGCTGAGTTATCAGACTTGGAAAGTTACAAGGATGTAGGCTAAAAGCACTAAGAATGCAGAAAACTATATAAAAGAGTATGCAAGAGGGGTATAAAAGAAAAAGCAGAAAAATCATTCTGGCATCACCAGCAGGCATGGTGGCTGCATAACCACTAGATGGGGCAAGGCACTCGCCCAACAAGCTCAGAGACACGCGATGTTCCCTTTCGGACCCCGAGGGCACCCCCAGAGCTGAGCGCACCCCGCGCTGCTCCCGCGGGAGACGTGTGGGCAGAACGCGGTGCTGACCTTCCCCTCCCCATCGCAGCCCACAGACTGCTCCACCAGCTCCGGGCCCGTGTGCTCTCCTTCCCACCGAAATGTACGTAACAGCATTTACTCCTGTCAGATTCCAGCTCCAAAACTGAAAGTGCCCAGCGTCTGCTCCCACAGATTCCTCATGCAGGCTGCAAACTACACCAGAAACAGGGGGGCTGTGTGCTTTCCTTCTCACTTAAATGTGCTGGTTTTTTAATAGGCAGCAACTAAGCTCAAAAACTCTAAACATTCATGGATTCCTCCCACACCAAAGTGCCAGGACAGAAAACTCTTGCTGGCCTTCACTCTCCTATTGCAGTGTGTGAACTGCTATAATTGTTGGCAAACTGCACTACGAGCACAGGCTAAGGTCCCAGGTGAACTCCCTCGAGACATTGGAAGCAGTGAAAAAATGTGATTGTACACTTAAAGTAGGAAGGCAAGTCCGTAGCCCCAGTGTCGGTGCTGCACTTTGTAGGATGCACAGGGAAAGACTAGGCTACAGCAGGAAGGTAAAGGCCAGCAACACCTTTCTGATCTGTCACCTATTGTTCTGGAGTGATCACCAGATATTTTGGTTATCTGAGCTTGTTTGGTGTGGTGGTGCATTCAGGTGGCTAGGCAAGTTCATATCCCCATCTGGATGTGCTGCTGAAAGGCTACATGGGGAAGGATATAGGAACAGGAACAGCTTTTCATTCTGTCACCTTTTGTGTTGGAGCAGTCACCAGGGATTTCCAGTTCTGGAGCTCTCTCTGTTAAAGTCAGAGACTGTGACTGTACACTTAGCTGGCTGGGCAAGCATGTAGCCTGCAGTGTTGGTGCTGCTGCTGAAAAGCTACAGGAGGAAAGGTGAAAGCCTGTAGGATTTCTGGCATCTTTCTGTGGGAGCACTCGCCGGATATCTTCAGTTTTGGATCTGTACTTGGGGAGAGTTGCAGAGTGTCATGGTGCATTTAGGTTCTTCATCTTGACTTTGCAGCCTTTCAGCAGGCTCAGGTGATAGTGATGATAGGTGTTAAAGACAGAGCTCTGGTTTGGGTGGGACTGAAAAACAGGCTCTCAATAGCACTGGGAGACCATTCAGGGCTGACCACTTCTTTTGTGTAAGCCTTAGCAGGCAGCTGGCCTTTTTCTTGGTAGCTGTAGTCACCACCATGGTTAGGTGTTAGAGCAGAGAGAGAACTCTGGATTTGTGGCTTCAGATGGGGACGCCAGGGGAAATTGAGGCCTAACAGCAGCTTTTGGCCTTGGCAGTTCTGCGTGCATTTAGTTTCTCTTTGCTTGTCTGTGCATTTTCACCACACCCATGGCCACCACTCCCGATTCCTGACAGCCCCAGGATGGCTGGGGACATTTCAAGGCCTGTGCAGGATTGCTCATTAATTACTGGGTAGTCACCCTGACACTATAATCCCGAGCTGATACTATTCCTGCACACCTTGTTAATGTGTTTCACTGGGCCAGGCGAAGACTTTACCGCAGAATCATCTCCAAACCAGCTCTGCTTTGGTCTGTGGTTGGAGGACCTCATTCCCACCTGTGCAGGAGAGTCCTGAGCTATGTAGCTGGACTCATTCTTGTATTCACTCAGGAACTGCTATTTTTATTAGCTCTTGTGGAGCCTGAACAAGGGTCAGAGGCTGCAACACCACAGTGTAGTCCAGGATTTAAATGAATATACATCTGGCCTTGACATCAGTGTGTAGAAACACACTCCTTGCACAGCAGCACCAGTACCCAGGAAGATTGGTTGTAGACCAGAAGGTAACAATAGTCCACTTCTTGGGATATTCAAATATTCCTTAAGTGTCAGTGTCTCAAAGCATTTGCTTTTAGCATTGACTGAACTGTATTCGCTGCTTTGAGAGAGAGATCATTTGTTCCTTTCAGATTCTGGCACACAGAAAATTAGAGCAATTACTAATCTAAGTGAAGAGAATTTTCTTGTTTATAGAATTAAAGGCACTTTTACTAAAAGTAAAGATTCATACAATAAAATGCAGGTTTGGGCCACATCTAGACTTACTGTCTTTTTCCATCTGTTGCTGCAAATGCTTAACCTTTGTTTTTTGGCTACAAAAAAGTAAAGCCCTTATTTAGTGATATGCTGTCTCCAGAGACTTGGTCTTCAGCATAAGGGCTCCCCATGTTCAATCATGAAGTTGCATGTGAGGATCTCTAGGAACACTGAACACAAATTATATATCAAAACATTTCTTTGTAAATTTATGGAAATTTTTTTGCCATGTGGCCTTATTTTTAGGAACACAACAGCTAGGAGGGCTTACAATTTTCTAAGATTTAGACTGGCAAATAGAGAGAGACTGGGACACTGATGCTTCTCATTTTCTTTTCCTCCTAGGAAAAGATCAGAATAATGAGATTACACAGAAGTAGTCTGCAAATAATGTTATTTGTCATTAAGCTCTGTCTTCAACATCCCTTCTACTGAAATGTCTTCCTTAATCAGATAGAAGATAGAGCCCCTTTCTTGTGCTTGAGTCCTTAAATGTGTCTTCTAAAGGACACAGTGCAGAAGAGTGTTAAGGAGGGCAGAATTTGTCAGCCAACAGAGGTGAAATTCCTGGTGCAACTAGTAGTGAGGCTGAGGTTGTTATTCGTAGTCAGCACATGCACACACACTCATAGACATAAATGCAGGGTCACCACACAGATCTACAGACACCGAGCACTCCCATGAACCCAAATGGCATCAACGTCTGTCAGGGCTTCATACCACCAAAAGTGATTCCCCTAGGAAATGCGAGGTCCTTAAGGGAATGACCTGCAGCATGATCTTACTGGTTGGAAAAAGTGAGAGGGGCCAGAAAAGTGATTTGATCTGCAGAGTCTTTGGTCCCTGGTCACTGGAAGAATGACTGGCTCTTCAGAAAAATGAGGAGGAATACAAGAGACTTATTTTTGCTGCCTGAAGGTTTGCTCTTAAAAGCCTTCTTCAGCATTCTGTTGCCTGCAGATTAGTTGAATCAAGTGCTGTCCATGGCAGAAATACAGCAGACAGCACAACAGGTGCCCGTGACTTGAAACTGCATGTGGCAGTTGTTTCACATCTCCAGAAGAAAGCCAGAAGCCTTTGTTAGATGAAATAACATCCCTGAAAAATGCTTTGTACTAAACAGAAATCTTGGAGTTGCAAGGCCTGTCTTGGAGCCATTACTTATACGTTGTTCAAAAGACTGGAAAAATGAGGTCCTAACATACAAAGAGGGATCGCCCCACTTTATACAAGATCTCTCCTGTCTTTGAACTACCAATTCTCCTGAACAACTGGCAGCACGTAAGACCATGTTAACCAGTTCTCAGGAGAGAAATCATGAAATGATCTGGTCTTTGTACTCTTTACACCTTGAAGTTTCATGATCAAGATGCCTGGCTACCTGCATGGGGTAGCTCCCTTGTCTTTTTGTTTCTTTGGGCCTTGCAGCTGGGGAAGAGTTGCCCATAGGTTCTTGCTCTGACTCAATTCTAGCTGATGCTCTAGCGTGAGCAGATCTTTCCTGGCTCGTGGACCAACCACAGCCTCAGTCTGAGCAGATCTTGTGAAATGTCTCCTGGCAGGGATCATAGGATCATAAAGGCTGGAAAACACTTCTGAGATCATCAAGTCTGACGTCTGACTGGCCACTACCTTGTCAACTAGATCATGGCGTAAAGTGCCATGCCAAGTCATTCCTGGAACACCCCAGGGATGGTGACGCCACCACTTCCCTGGACAGTACATTCCAGTGTTTAGCAACCCTTTCCACGAAGAAAATCCTCCTGATGTCCAGCCTGAATCTCCCCAGGCTCAGCTTGGGGCTGTTTCCTCTCATCCCATTTCTGGTTGCCTGGGAGAAGAAACCAATCCCCACCTGGCTACAACCTTCTGTCAGGCAGCTGTGGAGAGTGAGGGGGTCTCTTTTGAGCCTCCTTTGCTCCAGGCTGACCAACCCCAGCTCTCTCAGCCACTCCTTGTAGGACTGGCCCTGTAGACCCTTCACCAGCTCCTTTGCCCTTCCCTGGATGCTCTTCAGCACCTCAATGTCCCTCCTGAACTGAGGGGCCTAGAACTGGGTCGACTCAGAGAAGTAAAACCAGCTATGTTTTTGGGGTATCAGTCTCAGTTGCCTAAGACTGCAAACTCTTGCTTTGACTTGTAGAGTTTGGATGTTTCTGAAAGGGTAAAACCAGAGGATTCTGTGAAATGGGAGGGGTTTGAATGGAGTAGTGTGGGGGCTCACATATTGTTCTCTTCAAAAAACAAGAAGATGTAAAACCCAGATGAAGTCCTTTAACCACAAGGAGTGGGAGGGCATTCAGAACCTGAATCTGGAGTGAACTGATCCATTTTCTTTGTATCAGAATCCAAAATTTGCAATGACAACATTTCAAAAAGGCAGCTCTCAAAGAAGTTTCTTTCTTTTAACTCCATTACTGTCTGAGTGCTTTAGAGGCTGGTGAGTCAGTCAGCCCATGTCAACCCAAAGAGCAGAACAGTATGAATAAGGTAAAAAGGAAGACAGGAAAGCTTTTCTACTGGAGTAAAAATTCTTTTTACTCTTTAAAAGGCTCATTGTTACACATTTTTGTCCTTTGTCATCAAATTAAATACATGTTCGTGGTTTCTTATGGCAAAGGTCTGTAACAAGCAAATCTTAGACCTTCATCAATGTGTCATTTTTTTTCAAAATTTTGAGCTAATTCAGAATGTCAGCAACATAATTGCTACATGAAAATTGCCTTCTTCATAGGTTGTTGGGTATTTTGTTTTATGATAAATGAAATTTTTATATCAAGTTGTTCATTTAAATACAGTAATATTTAATAATAATTAGATTAACTAAACCAATATGTAACAATATTGGTTGTTTGCACTCTTCCTGTACTCTGCTTGACCTCATCTATTCTTCTCATTACGTGGCCCTGTGGATTATCTAGCAGGCTTCCTATTTCTGTTGTTTCTGAAGAAAGACTGATGACTGGTTTTGATTGTCTTTGCTAGTCTTTCTTAAACTTTATTACCCTGCCTTGCTGTTTGCACCCTTCTATTTTCATAATTTAGACAAAGCAGGCATTATTCAAGGATGCCTGGACACATTACATTACTTTACAGATAAAGAAAAATGGTTAGTATTTCAAGTGTTTCATGACATATGAGGCTGTAATACTTAATTTTTCAGAAGCAGAACTAAAACATGTTGAATAAAGATGGCATTGAAATCTTAGCATTAATTTACTTATTAACAGTCTATCTGTAACAAAGACCTTTCAGGTACTGAATAGTTTATGGTTTGCTCTTCTCAATACAACAGTGTTACAATGTTTAACATTACCTGATCTTTATATCAACAGAAAATGAGCAATATCAGAAGAATATTCTATCCATTCAACGTGAAATGATAGAGGATACTCTACCAACCACACTGTGGCCCCTTGCCAGCAAACATTCTGAGAAACACTTTCACTTGCAAACCTAAAAGCTTGCAGGAAAAGGATATGCCTTGGAAAAAATAGAAGGCTGTGTGGGCAAATTTATCCAAAGTATGTAAACTTTTAGACATGCACAGCACTATTCAGAGATATGGTGGCTTTCTAAAACAAGATGTGTTCCATCACAGTGCATTTGATAAATGTGTTGTGGGAAAGCATACATCAGTCATGATATTCTATCATTTTAGAAAATCACAAGATAGTTAACAGCCTGGGACTGTTATGGGACTCATCTAAGTCAGATGGAAGCTGAGCCCATATCCACCTTTTTCAGGTAAAGAAATCAGGCAATAAAACAGGTACTGTAGTGTGTGGGGTGTGGTGGATTGTCTGTATGTCATCTCAGGTGAAGTCATGACTTAGAAAGTACGTACAGTCTTTGCTGTGCAGTGTTATGCAAAGATAAAGTGAAGCCATGGAGCAGAAACAAGTAATTATATATTACTCACTCTTCTGGAAAATCCAAGGCTTCGTATTTCTACTGAACTTCCTGCTGCTTCTCTGACAAAAAGGAAAACAGGCATGACTTAGATGTGTCTTAGACCAAGAATTTGAATGTCTCAGCTCCACATTCAGACTATGCAGCTTTCTGCATGCCAGACAAATATTCTTTAACAGATTTCTTTTCTAATTTGTGACTTTAGCTAGTGCCTGGAGTCTGCCCATGCAAATACACTGGGCATTTTGGGACTGTGTAGGGATATTTGGCACGATCTACACAAGGTAATTGGGGTATTGGATGTGACTAGTCACAGCCTCACAGAATGCTCTCTTGTTAGAGCAGTGTACATGCTAAACACAGAAATACTCAAAGTATTCTGAGTAGGTTCAGCTTTGGTTGAAAAACTTTATGTTGCCCTGGCCTGTATGTGTGCCCAATAGGAAAGAGAAGAAGAGGAGAGGTGCATCTACTCTGATAAAATGGATTGGCAGATTCAACTTTATTTGAAAGAAAATTAACTTGTGAAAAACACATTTTCAGTGCAACTCCAGTCATCACTTTGACTCATCTAGAGAAAGAATGGAGGGGGGTGGAAAGTATGTGTACATAAATTTCCTTAATAATGGAGAGCTAAAGCAGTAACTTTCTGAAGTCTAGACTGAGTTGAAGACCTGTTGATTTTCTGCTGTCCAAATGGCATGTGACACGATTCTACTTTGAAAACCAAGCATTCAACTGTATTTGCATTGCTTTAGTCTTGAAGTTGACACTGCTCCTAATTTCATCAAATTTCTAGCCAAACTATGATATCCAGTTACATCTTTCCTTATGCCAATACAAAGCATGTGCACAGACTGGTTTAAGATTTCCAGCATCAAGGAACTTTCTGTGTGTCTTTCTTGTAACTGCTGCATAGTGTGAGGTTCATTATCTCTACTCATGATAAATCCTGATCTTTGTGCTGCTAGATTAATCCTCTCTGGCTCCTACTTTCTTAATCATACAACTGAAAATGTCTTCTTTTTCCCCTCCTACCACAGACACCTAGCATAGTTTCCTCCTTGCACTGTGATCTTAAGAATTATGCCTGGATTGGTACTGATAAAGACACATCAGTATGTGTCTTTATCACAACATTGCTACAATACAAAGACATCCTCTGGAATCAGTAATTTCACTACAGTAACGAATTCAATAGCTTGTTTCCAGAGAAACATTGCTTTTCAATTGTTCTGAACATAATGTCTTCAAGGGTTTCAGTTTTTCAAACACTTTTTCTTTTCCATGTCTGTTTATTAAGAAGAAAACTCTCTTATCTTCCTGCTAAAGGCACACTGTACTTAAATAAAGGTGAATTTCTGGAGCAATTTACACCAGGACTCTGGAGCTGTTTGCTATATCCTCCTCCCTCCTTAATTCTTTTTGCCTGTTACTTAGCACCTGTTCAAGAGGTGGAGTCTGAGGCACCTCACAGCTGCAAATATTTATGACATACTCTTAACTGTCTTCTGACCTCATTTCAACTAATGCAAGCAGCTTCCTTCCCAGTGTGACTGCCCTGTTTGCACCCCACACAGCTGCCACTCAGCGTTGTCACTGCAAGGTCACACCATTCTGGGAACCTCTGTGCATTATTTCTCACTAGTAACACAGTGGGAATAGTAGCTGCTATAATTCCATCAGCATCCAGGGAAGTTCTCTTTGTGTCCCAGCTTGGTCATCAGAAAGGTTTTAGGAAAGATGAGTTGGTAAGATGGTGAGGCATACATAGATTTTATTATTCCATCAGCTATGTTGATGGAAAGAATAACCCCAGTAGGGCTGAATCATTGGCTACAGGGATGAAATAATGTACTTTTTCATGAAAGCTGAAATTGGTAGGATCTGGCTTTCAACAGGCACACATCAATTTCTACACGACATTACTATAGTTGTCCTCATTTTCTCCTCATATCCTTATAACTCCAGGCCCTCTCTGCATTGCTCAACACCTTTTTCAGTGCCCCCAGCTCTTTTTCATGTTGCTAATTACTCCTGGAATATACTCAGCTTCCTCTTCCCATTCATCATTTGTTTGGTTGAGAAGACAAATTGGAAAGGAAATTGTCTGTTACTTCCCCGGGGTAGCAGTTACAGGCTGTTGTTGTTTGGCTACCTTGTTTTGCTTCAGATTGGCTCTTTTGTTCCACTTCCTATGTAAGAGTGCGAATCCAGTCCCCAATTACTATAGGTTATTCTTTCTTCTTGGTAGTTCTGCCTAGAGTTTAGGCAACATGTCAAGGAAGCTGATTCTTCCCCTCTATTCAGTGTCTGTGAGACCACAACGAAGTTCTGCATCCAGTACAAGAAAGGCTTTGAAGGGAGTCCAGTGGAAGGTCACTGGGATGGTCAGGGACTGGGACAAACCTACAGATGAAAACAGTATTATTTAATTCAGCCTGGAGACACAAAGGCTACATGGAAGGTCACTGGGATGGTCAGGGACTGGGACAAACCTACAGATGAAAACAGTATTATTTAATTCAGCCTGGAGACACAAAGGCTACATGGGGACATAATTTCAATCTTCCACAGTGTAAAGTGGGATTATAGAGAAGAAAGAGACAGATTCTTCCTGGAGGTGCACAGTGAAAGGGCAAGAAAAAATGGACACAGGCTATAATACGGGAAATTCTGATTTAAGCAAAAGGAGTGTTCACAGCATGGATGGTTAAGCATGGAAGGAGATGCCCAGAGATGATGTGGATTCTCCATTCCTCCACTTACTCAAAACATGACTTCTTTGAAGCTAGCCCTGCTCAAAATTAGAGATTCAACCACATAATGACAGGAAGTTCCTTTCTATCTAAATTATTTTGTTATTTTATATCTTAGTTATTCTGAAACTTCTTCTCAGATTTACTAAAATTCACCGACAGACTTACAAGTCATTTAATGGGGGAGCAGGGATGAGGGAGAAAAAGCAGTCTGACAAACAGATGAGTGAACAAAAGGAGTAATACTGTCAAATCCCTTTTCCTAGCAATATATTTGTCCTGACCACTAGCAAATAATGCTAGACTGCTAGGCAACATCATCCCTTGCTGAATGTCAGTGTCTGCAGTAAGAAATCCAGATTACCATTAGGAGTTTCCTTTTGTGCCATTCTGAATGCAGCTCTAGCTGTGTTGGTACTGATGCTGTATTTTTACCCATCCTGGCTGCCACGCAGACAGGCAATATCACTGTGTTATGGTCATATCTGCTGTGTGACATGTGTCTACAGGACACCTTTGCAGAATAAGGAAGTACTTCAGCAGCGGCAGATACTAACAAGTTGAAACATTAGGGAATCTTCAGGCAATGACACGATAATCAAAGAGGTGAGCGTCAATGAAACAATCAAACAGGCAGGAACCGGTTTGGCTTGCAACACCTCACAGGGCTGTGTGAAATCCGAGAGCTTTCCAAAGATGTTGTTTGGGAGTTCAAGGAGTTTGAGAACGGGCAGTAGAGAGGAAATTGAATGTATGCAAATTTTATGTAGATATCTTTTGTGATTGAAGCTGTGGAGGAGGAGCACCCTTTCAGGCCAACTTAAAAACCAGGGACAGACTGTCAGCTTGAGATCAGTCTCTCTGCTTCTTCACGCACAGACATGTGGTCAAGGATTCTTCTTGGTATTCTGTCCTTGAACTGGTTGCCCGTAGTGTCTTCTGAAACGTAAGTGGTCACACATTCTGTGTCTTTATAACATTTTTTATTGTATTTTCCACTAGCTTATTTCCTCTGGGACACTGCTATAAAATAAACAGGATATTTGAGACCTAGGTTTTTAAATGTGTCAGCTTGGAAGTAGATGACATCGAAGGTGGTTGGGAATGGTGCTCTTCATCATAAAACTGCTGTGGAATCTAGTGTAAATGACAGAATCCTGGAACATGAGTAGCTGAAGTGGGATGTGCATGGGTAAAGTGGGAAGGAGACTCAGGACTAGACTAACAAGTAACACTAATTAGTATTGATATGCATCAGCAGCATGGAGGGAACACGGTGTATGAGAAAATGCTAGAGGCCAGATAGTGGCTGGGACTAGGGACCATGCTGATTGGCAAACCCAGTGAAATTAATATTCATATTAGCACTGTCAGCGTCCAAGGCTTGATACAAACAGAAGATTTCAGCCATAGCTTTCAAAAATATACCAACATTAGAGCTTAAACCCCCTTCTCAAAAATTCTAAAGGAAAATACTGTGAGAGACAAGTTACCTTCCTCCAGTACACTGTTAATTTTAATACTTTTAATTTTGGTCTTTGAATTTTGTGCAGCCTGAACTATGCAAGTGAAAATAAAAAATAAAGGCAATATGAGCTGGCAAAACTGGGGGAGAAAAAAAGAGAAAGGATCAGATTAGAAAGAAAAGATTGCGTGATTCATGTTGTGCTACAAAAATGACTCATGAATTCTGTCATACATTGTTTGGGAGGACTAGTTTGGGTAGCAAACTGGTGGACAGCAACAGAATTTTAGACAAACATAGCAAACATGAAGGAAAGTTTTTCAGAGGAAGATTCTGGGGGAGGAAGGCTGCCTTAGAGAGCCAAAGGATCAATAAAAAACTTTGATGGAAGAAAGAAACGAAGGAAGTCACACAGGGAGAAGCATGGAAACAGAAGCATGGAAACAGAATTGAGCATGAAGATTAGACTGAGAATTCCCTGGAATTTTCTGCAAAATGCAAAAGCAAGATCATTTCTTGTGCATTAAGTGGATAGATTTATGTCAGTTCTTATCCGAGAGATATCCAGACAAAAGGAAATTTGAAGATTGTTGCAACCTTTAACTAGTATTTTTGTCATTGATCCCAAGAAGAAGCAAAATATCTCTTCTCCTCATGGGAGAGTGCTGCTGAGGTTTAAGCACAAACCTAGGTCATGGGAGGACAAATGCAACTATTGTTTAGCCACTTCTGTAATTGGAGCTGTGCAAATATACCTGGAATGGATAGGTGCAGTATCATGATGGATAAGACACTGCAACAAATGATGCCAGTATTTCAGCTCAGAAAGAACTTTGAGGGATTAAAATTTTGACATCTGTACTTTCCTAGCATATTATTTTTAATTCTTTGAAAGAAATTGAAATCCTTCCGCTGGTTTGAGCAACCTTTGGATCATGTCTTCTTTCACTGCTCTGGCACTTCTGTGGTATTTTCCTCTCCTGTTTGCTCTGACTGGGCTGCATGACTGAACTTTCTGCCCTGGTGTTGCCCCTTGCAGGCAATATGTGCTCCTGGTGCCATCGGTAGTGCGGAGCGACGCTCCCCAGACTGCTTGTGTGCAGCTACACAACCTCAGCGAGCCTCTGGACGTGAGTGCTGCCCTGGAATATGGCAGTGCCCGAAAGACTCTCTTTGAGGAACTCGTGAGAGAGGCTGGCTTCTTCAGGTGCATCGAGTTCAAGGTATTTTCTCTTTTGAACCTACCAAAGAGGGTGTAGTCACTGTAAATACTTCTCATTGCAACTTCCCTTGTCAGGGAGGAGAAGACAAATGGTTTAAAAGAAGATAAACTGTTGGAAATGCTGACAAAAGAGGGGAAAATGACATATAGGTGGTAGAAGGGAGCTAGAGAAAGACTGTTCATCTCCATTCACAGAGTGAATAAATAAAAGCTTTAGATTGTCATCACAGTTGCATGCTCCTTAGGGGACTGTTTAAGTATCAAGCAAGAGAACCCAGTTGAGTCACACTTATTCCCTTTCCTATGACTCTGCAAGATCTGTACAGACAAGACAAAGACTCACAAGGTGAGGTCTTCCAGAATGCAGCAGGAGAAAACACTTAAGAATTAAGGGTATACAGCTGTGGAAACCTGCATGTAAGCAGGGAAATACACAAGACAGAGCACAGCTTCAAATCTTATTACCTGGTGACAGATTATGGGACTTCCACATCAGAAATTCCCAGAAATTATCTCACTGACAAAGGTGGGGCTTCTCATGACTTTGCATAAGCTATTTATGACTCAGTTGTCAGTATCTTACTAAAAAATCCTTGGGCATCAGGGAACCTCAACATGTCTCATTTACCACTTTTCCTCTGGGGTTTTGTTCCTCTCCAGGTTCCTCCTGCTACTTCTGATCCCGTGGCATTCATTTCCTTCTCTGCCAAAGGTGCCACAGTCGACTTAGCTGAGAGAAGATCAGTGGCAATTCAGAATGTGGATGGTGGTGTCTTCATCCAGACAGACAAACCCCTCTACAAACCAGGACAAACAGGTGGATGCTGAGTTTTAGTCAGATAGAGAATTGAGAAATTGAGTGCAAGGGTGGATCTAGGATGGCAGAAACTTACCCTTGTGGAATAAAAAATCTCATCTGAGTTTGGGGTCATCAAAGTTGGTGAATAATAGAACCAATTCACAAAATTGTAACGAAGTAATAGAGTTCATGTGTTTGTACTGGGTTAATTTCATTTACAGGATCTCGAGTTCTGTCAGGTTTACTTGAGGACAGTCACATAAAATGTATCCTTAAAAATACAGAAAATAATAGGTTCAGTTTGGAGCTATTAAAATTAATATAAAAATGAAGCAAGCACCTCATTTCCTGTCAACAACTCTTTCTCCTTAACTGCTGATCTATTTCAAAGTGCTGATTCCATTGCAATATTTAAATGATAGCCCTAGCTGTGGTGAAGTTAACTATCTCTTTAGCATAATTATAATTCAATGCTGCACAGAGTTTACACTTAGAACAAAGAAAAATTCTTCCTTCTCTGTGAATTTTTCATTGAACTGGTTTGTATAAAAAGGTTTTTTAGGAAACATTCCAAAGAATGGATTCAATGAAGAAGGATTGAAAGCAGTAAACTGCATTTACTACAGAGGTTGCTTTAGTCCAAGCGGGTAATAATTGAAGATATTTCAGCTGACACTTATTTTGTTTTCTTTTTTCACTGGCTAAGATAATCAATTCCCTTCATGTTCTCTGGGCACTCTTTAGTTTTCCCAAAAAGCCTGGGCAAAGCTATGTACCGAAAATTATTTATCATTGCTAATAAAATAAAAAATAGAGGCATCTGCATGTCACTCCTGGGGATAAGGTTTGGGTGTGATTATAGTGGTGCCAGGTTGATAGTTACACTAGACAGTCTTGGGGGTCCCTTCCAACCTTGATGATTCCATAATCCTTTTTTGTCCTGTGTCCTTTTCAGTGATGTTTCGTGTGGTCACTTTGGACAGCCAGTTCAGACCTGTTGAGGCGACGGTGAGTGATAGTCAAAACTTTTCAAGTATCCTCTTGAGGTACCTCTTCACTGAGACTCTCTCACTTAGATATTGAATAAGAAGGGCCTGGGATAGGCCTCCTGATGTTTTTTGAGAACTGCTGTTACTCCTTAGCTTCACACTCCACCCTTTCCCTGCTTTTATAGAAAGCAAAATCTCTGAGAGCACTTCTGGAAATCTCTCACAGCACAAAGGTTTTGTAGTCACTTGTCCTGTTCCAGATATGTAGAAAAAGACTGGATGTTTTTGCAGAAAAGATAAATTCACAAACAGGTTATCCTCTTAAAATTCTCTCTTTAATTACAGCCATAAGTTTCAAATTGTTTCTTTGGCCCAGTCTTCTCTATCCAGAAAAAGGTGTTCAGAGATTTCCTTATGTTCTAGTATTTATCAGTGTCCACGATCAGTTAATTGAGGTTTTAATTTTTTTTCTCTCCCTTTTCTCCTCCTCCAGTATCCCAGAATCATCATTGAGGTAAGAGATACAACATGAAATTAAAGCACAAGTTCCTTTGGAAAGACTATGCTCCATCATTCCCCATAGAGTCGATAGAGACTCATCCAGAGCACACCATTTAAAGGCAATCGATTTGAGGTTGAACAGTGGCAATATCAACTCTCAAGCAATAGAGGAGAAGAAATCAGCAGAAGTGGAGCTGTTAGTCAGAAACAGGGTGGGGCTGCTGCGGCTCTGTCTTTCATTTGAGTTCAAAGAGGAGTGTTCTGTCCAGTCTCACTTTGGGAGGACTGCAGTAAATACCAGTGAAATAGTGTCATTGCCATACACAGCACATCCCAGTAGTCACTCTCTGAAATGCCATGTTCTCATGGGGACAGGCTAACAATCAATCATCTTCTACCACATTTCACACCACTACATCTCCAAGCACTTTCTGAGAGAGGCCAGCATAATACTCCTGTTTTATAGAGGCAGTTGAGTCAGAAAGATTTACACTAGAAGAGTTACAGGTACACAACCTGTGTCCCAATCAGGAACTGTTTCTGAGTGATCTGAGGCCATCTGTCAGTGCAGCTAATTCCCAGTTAAACATAAACTTAGGTTTGCTCAATCCACAAGCAGAGGTAGAAAGTCAGAGCACGTCATCCGCCCCAAAGCACTCTCAACCCGTGATGGATTTAGCCAATATGTCAGAGACAGAGCTTGAAAGAAGGCAAGAAACAGGGTGGTAAAGGTTTTGCTACATCTCTTTCTTCCACTCTCCAGGATCCAGAGCAAAACAAGATCTTCCAGTGGCTGGATGTAACATCCAAGCACGGAATTGCCCAGCTCTCCTTTCCACTAATCCCAGAGCCTATTCTGGGGTCCTACCAAATCACTGTGGAGAAAAAGTCAGGTGAAAAAGAGTACCTGTTCTTCAGAGTGGAGGAATATGGTAAGCAAAGGCTCCTAAACTACCCTGTGCTAGCAGTGAGTCTCAGCCTAAGTCAGATAAGAGCTATTAGTGCAGAGTTTAAGTCCTTTGAATTCTCCACTTCATGCCTGGAAAAGAAAGATGTAAAAAGAGCTGGGTGGACTGGTGTTTGAGAAACAGGCCTTTCCCAGCTATGTTGTCATTATTGCTGATGACCTGGGATAAAAGATAAGTTGAAAAGAGGCAGTGTCAGCAATCAATTTGATTTTATTATTTCAGTTAATCTGTTCCCTTTCTCATTCACTGCAACTGGATTGCATAATAACTTTTGTTCTTCAGGGCTTAACTAGTTCAAGACATTGGCATTACCCATTTTTCTTTAAGAAAAGAGATTAAAGCAATTTATAGTGGGTTTTGCTGTGACTGTTATACTTATTAATATGATTATTATTTAATTTTAAAGAAGTTACTCATCTTCTGGTTACTCAGAAGTTACCACTGAGGGTTATTTTTTCTATTGTAATATGCTACAGCCAGTTCCTAGTTAGATTCTTCTTTGATCCATTTCCTCTCCCTTGTGAGAGAGATGTCCTTGCCAAACTGTTTTGCCAAATTATGCCAAAATATCTTCACCAACAGATTTTTACTGTCTCACACTCACACACACCTGTGTATGGCATGCAATTGCTGATCAGTCATATTCACGTTTCATTCTCAGTGCTGCCAAAATTTGAAGTGACAGCCACCGGGCCAAATAGGATTTCTTTCTTTGACGAAGAAGTCAGGGTGAAAGTTTGTGGTTCGTAAGTATCAGAAGACAGCACAGTTGTGCACAACAAATGGGAGAGGCGTTGGATGGTTTGGGTGTTGGATGGTTGGCTGTGCTGGGAAGCAGAGATCCTGCTGCTGGTTCAGAATGGCTGAGAGAAATTCCCTTAGCTATGACTTTCATGGTATAAAATAGGAGAACTCTTTTCCTGCTACATGGCAGAATTAAGATTGGGACTGTTTGTGTGTGTCCAAATTCAAGCACTTCATTCTTGCTAGCTGCTGTGTCTTATTATTACAGAAAAGGAGAGTCTATCATTAAAATTGCTCACTGTGATGCTGCCCAAGTGCAGGGTACCAGGAGCTAAAAGGGTGAATGGGGTCTTTCTGCAATATGTTCTGCTTTGTGTAAGGTACTAATGAGAAAAAGCAGCAGGGAATGATATCCTGAGTCCAGCACCACTTTCCAGCTTCAGACCTTGAAGAATGACTGCACCAAGACAATGATAAACCAGGGGGTTTTTAACAGGATGGGAGAAGCAGCCTAAAAATAGTAGAAAGGAATTATACTAGGGCTAAATGATTGTAATTCCCAACTGCTTTTCTATCTGTGCTCTGGGCACTCTGGACTGATTTAGAGTCTGCATTGTTCTGCAACTTTTGCAGGTTTCATGTTAAACCCACATGATTGAATTCTTGTGTTTCTTCCTCCCCTAGGTACACTTATGGCCAGCCAGTACAAGGGAATGCCCGAATCGATGTGTGCCAGCAGCGCTTTTACAGTCCACAGTGTAAACAAAACAGGGAAAAAAGCTGTGAAACTGTCACTGGACTGGTATGATACATAACAAGTCTGTTCTTGCCTGTCAGCTCTACATGTAGCACAGTATTTGGTGGCCTCATTAATTTCCAAGGGAACACCAGAGAGACAATCTCAGTGGTGTGGTTTTTCTCACTATCTCACAGGCACTGCTGAAAGAACATGAATGTAGTTTTTACCAATGGCCTCACTAAGATATTTTGATTTTTTACACAGAAAGAATCAGTAGGAAGCAGGGAAGCCTATGAAACTGTAAATTTGTAATCATTTCTAAAACACTGGGGCTGCATTCTTACCAAATCTAATCAGCAGACCTCTACTGGGAGTCTTTGAGGACACTTAATGTTAAAGGAATGATTAATTTCTTCACTGGCTCAGACTCAGTGTGCTGTAGTCACAAAGCACAGGCATCATGTAAGATGGGTTTAAGAAGGAGCATGAACATAAAGACTAGAGGGGATAAGGAGAGAAGTTTCCAGGTCCTAGAGGAAATTATATTGAAGCAGTCATCTGGGGAGTGAGAAATGTAAGGTTGGTGGGGAGCTCTTCAGGTACACACTAATAGAGATTTAGGGGCAATTTTCCAAACCTTGAGAACAATGGGCTTTCCCCTTTGTGCTGCTTTTTCAGTTGGGAAAGGACGGCTGCCTCAACACTGTCATCTCCATAAAAAAATTCCAGCTCTACCGCAGCTATGCCATGATGTATGCCAGCCTCAACATAGAAAGCACCATCACTGAAACTGGGACAGGTAACGCCAAGAGGAGGTTGGGAGTAGCTGGTTGAAGCTAATTCATGGAACTCCCACCATCTGCGTGGCAAACAAGCAGCAATCATGGTTTGCACTGCGTAGCTCTCCCTCCAGGGCATCACCACCCCATACAGATAACAAAAGGAACAGCCCTCTGCCCGTGTCTGATTTCTGTGTCCTCTCCTTTGTACTGGGTGTGTCTCACAGGTATCCAGATGAAGGCCTATGACTATGTTTCGGTCAACCAAGGAAACGACCAAGTGCTGTTCAGGAATATGGATTCCTATTACAAGAGGGGAATTCCTTACCATGGTGAGGTAGGTACAAGAGAGGATATATTTAGACCCAAACTCCCTGAGGTCAAGCATGATGATCTTCATGGTGCCCCATTTATGGCTGTCCCCTGACTGTGCTGTCAGCTTCCCATGACAATGCTGCATAACAGTGACTGCATAGTTCTCCTGATACTCCTAGAGAAAAAAAGAAAATTGTATTACACATGGAGTGTCAGGGTATCTTTTCTGCTATAGTCAGAGGATGCCTAAAAAGTGAAAAAGTGGAAGGTCATATGAGTGGGGAAGAGGAGTCTTCAAGAAAATACTTCAGGAACTGTTGTGCCTAAACTAAAGGTAGAATTCACCCCATGTTGCATCACACAATCCCAGGGATGTTTACTTAAAGCAGTATAGATTTTGGAGCCCATTCCTGCTTCTTAGCAACCTACATATGCTGGATAAACCCAGGCACAAAAAGGACTATGACCTGTACAGCATCATCCTGACATGCAGTGTAGACAGTGGGTGTTCACAGATGTGTAGGAACAGAAAAGTGCTACTGAGCTCCACAGCTTGCCTGTGGCCACATAGTCATCTGGCTGTTTTAGGTGTGTTAATCAGTGTTCTTCAACAAATATTCCTCCTCCCTTTGTGACACATAGTTCATTCTGCACTCATGGGAATTTCCCACTGATGGGAGTTTTCCTGTCACAGAGCTCCTTCTCCCTCAAAATACTGAGGAACATTTGGCTCTTTAATACATTTCACTCTTGATTTCTACTCCCTGCAATTGTCCTCAGTGTTTAAGTGAGCATCCTCTAGTAAACAGGGCTTTTCTTTTGTTGTTGTTGTTCACTGTTTTCTTCTGAATCCCTTGGGTATTCGTTGTGTGCAGATCACTGTGACAAATGCGGATGGTGAGCCTGTTGCCAACAGCACTGTCCTGCTGGAGCTCAATGGAGATGATCTGGCCAGATACACCACCAACAAAAATGGCATTGCTGCTTTTTCCATTGACACGTCCAACTTCTTTGATCCCAGTTTTAAGCTGACAGTAAGTAAGCACAGGCTACAGTCTAATTCATTAATAAATGCTTAATGGGAGAGAGTGTTTAGAAGGAATACCTGCAAACTGTGAAACTCATAGAAAAAACAGCAGCACCTGAGAAGAGGCAGACTGCACTCCAGCTGTGGTTTTGGGTTGTAGTGATCTTCAGTCCCTCACTGCTTTTCCCTCCCCCCAGAAGCTCTTTCTGGATT
Organism: Erpornis zantholeuca; assembly: GCA_013400515.1. Taxonomy (NCBI): domain Eukaryota; kingdom Metazoa; phylum Chordata; class Aves; order Passeriformes; family Timaliidae; genus Erpornis; species Erpornis zantholeuca. The sequence goes on along the minus strand of VZTN01009058.1, from coordinate 95,684 downwards.
CCTCTTCCTTCTCTTTATTCTGTGCATTAGATGGCCTTCCTCAGAGACTGCGCTGCCTTCCCCACCTAGCCTTGGTGCATGCCAGCATCTGTCACTGCTGCTGCCTTCTTCCCTACATTTCTGCTGGCACAAACTCATGCCTGTTACCATCATGTGGTCTTCTTATACTGTCATGCCTTTTCTCTGGTGGGACAGGAAGAGCTGAGTAAAAGTGTGTAGTTGAGAACAATGCCATTCTAACTCACAGTAAGTCCCAGCAGTTTATGCAACTGGTCCCAAGCCTGAAAGAAACTGGAATAACTTCCCTACTGCAAAGTGCCACAGGCATCTGGATGCTCTAAGGTATCCAGAAGGCTGCTCACTTCGCATTGGTGAAGCACAAATTTTTCACATCAGTTCTTTCTTGTGGCTTAAACAGCCCCACAAAATCATCTCCTTAACAGAATATTTTACAAGAAAGATGCGTTTGCCTCTCACCTGCCTTGCGTTTTCTTTTTTCCCACACTGTTGGTTTCCCATATATGGTTTTCTGTTTCATAGGTCAAACAGGCTCCAGAAGAATGTGCAGAGTTTACCTGGGGGATTGATAACAAGCCCAAAGCCTCATTCCTTGTCCAGCGTTTCTACTCACGGACCAACAGCTTTCTGAAAATCAAGCCAGTGGCAGAGGAGCTCAGCTGTGGCCAGCAGCGAACGATCAAGGTTCACTATGTCCTGAACAGAGAGGGCTACGGCAACACCACACACACAAACTTCTACTACATAGTAAGTGCTGTTACTCCTAGAATACCTTTTGTCCACCTACTCTCTGACACCCTATAAGGCAGAAATCTCACAATCAGACAGTGGTTACAGGACAAGGCTCAACCTGGTGGCCTTCAAGGCTTCTCAGAACAATACTCAAAACCAATAATTTCATGGTGGAAGGGAGAAGGTGCTTTAGACTCACGTTCACGAGATTTTTCTATGCCCAGGTGATGACACAAGGAAAAATTACTCTCAGTGGCCAGAAGCAAGTCAGCATTTCTGGTGGTAAGTTCCAGACCATATTACTAATTGTACTTCAGATCATCATTCTGAGCACAAGAGCACAGTAAGTTTTGCAAGAAGTGATGAAAACAGAGAACTCTGGCTAAATCAGATACTAGTTCCTAAATCCCAACACCTGTTACTACACACAGAATGATTCTCTTTTGCAGCATCTAGCCAGCCCCCCATACTGTAATCAGTTTTATCTTGTTAATAGAAAGATACTTCATTGTGATCAAACACATTGAATGCAACCTTCATCTGTTTTATTGTATTATTTTTTTATGCCAAGGAGTATTTATAGTCTCACAGTTATTGTGTGACATCCTAGTCTTCACCAATTAATAACACTTGAATAATAACACCTTTTAAAGTTTGGAATAATATGTGTCCCATTTGACAGGGATATTTAACAGCCAACTCTTAAAATTCATTGCTCTTTCAGAAGTCTCCAAATACCTACAAATGACAGTGATCCTGACCTCCACTCTTCTGTTGTCAAAAATAACTTTTCTCACAGAACCTGGTCTATTTGCAGACTTCAGGAGGTAGCTTAAGTAAGCCTCTCTCCACATATAGGACTTGTTTCATATTTACCATCTTTGTTCTTAAGCTTAATTCCCTGTCCATGTGCCTGTAGTTTTCATCCATGTGGAGAAGAATTCCCTATCTCTTAGTGTTAAGAGAACTCTCTTTTAACTCAGGATATTGTGCTACTTCCTCTGGTTTAGGTAGGAGTTTCTAGTTTTGAGACCCAAAGGCAACGCTGTGCTCTTCTCATAACAATTGTGCTCAGATTTCCATGTTCAACTTCTTCCCAGCTTAGACCTCTCTCTGCAAAGCACTCTGGTCTCAGCATCCTCCTTTCCGTGTCTGTTGTCTGGCTGATGGGAGATGTTCCTCGGCCACTGAGACGAATCTTCCAATACCCAATTCCCTGGGTCTTTAAGGTGCTAATAGGTTATGATTAATATGTGGTCCTTCCACCAAAGCTGAGGTTTGTCTAATCTCTTTTCCTGGCTTGTCCTTCCGTGATCCACCTTCCTTCCACAGCTTCCAGAGGTACGTTCTCCATCACACTGACTGTCACTGAGAAGCTTGCCCCCAGCGCCAGGCTGCTGGTCTACACGGTGCATCCTCGCGGAGAGATAGTGGCTGACAGCTCCAGGATACGCAGCGATGTATGCTTCAAAAACAAGGTGAAAACCTTTGCTTTCTTCCTAGGGGGTATGTCAGGGTTTGCTGAAAAACAGTCGGGAAATGACCTCATCAGGAGCCCTGCACTGGGGGTGGCATTTAGGAATGGAAAAGGTGCAGGTATGTCCGGGAGGATGAGGAGATGCCCCTGGAACTGGCACGTATGGTCGGACTCAGAGAAAACTCTCCACACGCTGGGGAGAGAAGGGTGGCTGGGGGGTTACGAGAACTTTCACAAACGGATCCAGAAGGGCCATCTAGCGGCAGGAGCTCTGTCCCACAGGGAATAGAGAGAGTGTCGGTGAAGGGTGAGATTTTGGTCTGTGTGCCGATCGGATTCACCTAATTTCCATCTCGGATTTGTTAATTACTAGGTCCAGCTCAAGTTCTCTGAGAAGCAGGGTCTCCCGGGCTCTAAAATTGGACTCCACCTGGACGCTGCTGCCAACTCCTACTGTGCCCTGCGAGCAATCCAGAGCGTCTTTCTTCAGTCTGGGCAGGACTTGTCTGCTGAGAGTGTAAGTCACATCCCCAGTCCTGTGTCCTTTTGGGCTAGGAACACCCAGATCACACCCGTGATGTCTTTGCTGCTGGCTGTATTTTTTTTTTCCTTTGGAAACAGACATCTGTGATTAAAGGAAGGTCTAAGGCGAATGTATGCTTCAAAGACAGGAATTGATAGCACAACACTACTTCTGGGAAGCATGGCAGTGTAATGTGTGTCCCAAGAATATGCCTAATGTAAATCTTGAGAGCATATTTCCTCACTGTGGAGTCATTATGTCAAAATTGCATTTTTATGGCTCAGATAGGCCTTGGGTCCAGAAGAAAAGCTGTAGATGACAGCTAGTGTCTTGTAAAACTCCAGTCTCCTCTATGCTTAACTCAGGAGTATATCTCCATGCTTTCTGCTCGGGTTCACTCCACAAAGCCATTGCAGCTCAGAAGGAGGAGGGTACAGTCCAGTCCAGTCCAAATTGCTTATTCATCTCTAGGTAGACATCACAAGGCAAGCCCACCAAGGGCTACTACAGGATTGCTCAGGGCACACCATAAGCCTTGAATATATGTGATTTTGCACCTGCCTGAGACCTTCCTTGTGCTTACACTAATCATTCCCACCTCCAGGTGTACTACCAGCTTGGTGGCCGTGATTTATATGGGTATTATTACAATGGGCTCAACCTGGAAGATTACAGGCCCCAGGAGTGTACCCCATCCAAAACCATCTTTTCTGATGGCTTGTACTTTGAACCTGTGAATGTCAGTCGTGATGGAGATGCCTACAGGATTTTCAAGGTATGTGGTCTGTGTGGGAAGCTAAGTGGGAGGGGTTCCAGAAGAATTCAGGCACATTAGCGTTCAGCTTTCTCAGGTGATGGTTCTTACTGCTGAGAGAAGGCAGCTGATTCCTGAAACTGCCTAAAGTATCTGATCACACAGTTTCTGCCTTCTTGTCCTCATCACTTACTCGGGAGGTCTGAAAATCACTGCTGGAAAGTCACTGGGATGCTGCCCATGCTTCAGCAGACATTTCCTAGGCAGGACCATGGCCTTGGCTCATGACTTCAGGCTTTTCTTTTAAAGATCTGTGTCTGCGATGCAGGTCACTCAGTTCCTGATACACTGGACTCCACTGCCCACTGGTCCTATGCCCTAGGACATAAGGCCAACATCAGACTCATCATCACTCTTCTTTGCAGAGCACAAGGTGTCACTGCTCCATAAGAAATACACAGAGGTTGGCGAGGTAGAGCTGAGACATTCAGTGCTGAAAGAATGGGATGTGATGGAAGGAGATGAGGGAGGGGAGAAATGAGAAATGATAACCAGTGACATGCACTGGCAGCTAGTGAATGCCCTGAGTGACTTGATAGATTCTTTCACATTCAGGATATGGGTGTGAAAGTGCTCACCAACGCTGCGCTGCGGAAACCAGTTCTGTGCAATGAAGACAGATCAGACACAGAAGATCACCCTGCTCACTATTACAGCTCCGATCTCAAGGCCACAGGTAAAAGAAGGTTCACTCTGTGTCTCCAGTCTCAGTCTATGGGGTCTTCAAAAATGTTGCCTGCATAAAATAACAGCAAGTATATTGGAGGTTGTGGGGAATTTGTCTTTGTGTCCCAGCTGGCATCCTGTAATCTCTTTCTGGCAGTCCGTGCTGTAGAATCAATTTCCTCTCACTTAGGTGCAGGTGGAAATAAAAAGACAGGGAATACTGTGATGCTGCTTCTTTTGTAAACTGATATTGGCTTTTCAGGGGTTTTCAGGTCAGAACCTTTCATCAAATTAAAATTCAATTAAGTATTTAAAAGTCAAGTGTTCAAACAGTGGTTAGCACACTTAGCACATAGTCTCCTAAGCCTTTATAGATCAGCAAGAGTTATGATTATCTCTCTGTCAAGTCAGATTGTCAGCAAAAGAGCAAAAGTAGCAGTTGTAAGTTGCAACAAGGGAGAGTGTAATTGAACTTTAGGAAAAGGTTCTTCCTCATGAGAGTTGTGGTACACTAAAAAGGATTCTCCAGGAGGTTTTAGAATTTCCATCACTGATGGTTTTCAAAACTGAGCCTCACAAGAAGCAACCTGATCTGACTTTGAAGTTAATCCTACTTCAAGATTGGACTAGAGAACTACAGGGGTTGCTCCCCACCTCGATTTTTTTTCAGTGATTCTGTGACTATATGATTCTAAGTCATTGTAAAGCATTTATAATCTTTGATGACAATACTGGCTACTGTTGCCCATTTGCAAATCAAGGAGAGCTTTTTGTAGAGGATGGGGAACACATTTTTCTAAGTAAATTATGAAAATTTTCAGTATGAAACAAAGTAAAATATCTTGTAAAATAGCTGTTTTTTCCAGTATTTTCCCATGGGGAAAGAGAGTAGATAAACTGTTTCTTTGCATATCCCTGTATCTCTTGGGATTTTCCCTGTTAAATGAGAGGGAAAAAATCAAAAAATGCTCAAACGGGATATTTAGTGTTCATTGGTGGTGTGAAGGATGTCTGACAGAAGTTCAGATCCTTCTCACATGATGTCTCTAATATTATCCTTTACCCATGTCCCCACTTGTAGCTGAGTCAGTGATTGCTGCTGGGGGCGGTGGTGTCAGCACAGTTCGGAAATTCTTCCCCGAGACCTGGATTTGGGAGCTGGTTAACACCGAGTAAGTATGTTTGTTTATGTTCACTTCTTTCCTCCTATGTGGATTTTTGAGCTGATTCATTTAGCTAAAATGGACTCCAGGAAGGAACCATGGAACATATGTTTGCTTTGTAGATGTGGATCTACTTTTCCCATCTTGATCAGTGATCATTGCAGACAAATGTGCTGTGCTCTGTTCCCTGTCTTTCTGATGGAGAGAAATAAATAGGGGCTAAGAGTGAAATTAAAGTTTTTTTTAAGGAGAGAGAAGGAGCTTGTTATTTTTCATCCAATTTTTAATTCAGCAGCAAAATACTCCATTTATTTTTATTTTCTTTCAGGCTATCACAGCATCTGCAATGAGAATATTTCCATCTTAACTATGCCTCCAGATGCTGTTCTAGAACATTAATCTAAATTTATTTATTCTAATCTGTGTGTTTGGGCATTCTGGTTTTTCAAAAATTGGTATTTCTAAATTTAAAAAGTTGAGTATTTGAGTGCTTTTTAACATGTAGTTAACCAATACCTTTATCTTTACTTCAAGCATTACAACATTTTTTTAAAAAAATATGGAAAGGTATCTTGTAGAAAGTGAGATGAAAACAGTTCTAACTCAAGCAGAGAGCCTATTCTATGATTTGTCTTGAAAAATTCCAAAGACTATTTCTCATTTTGTGTGTCTTATTCTCTTCAGTTCCAGAGGAGAGGTGGATGTCTCTTACACCATCCCTGACACCATCACAGAATGGAAAGCCAGTGCTTTCTGTGTGCAGGATGATGCTGGGTTTGGCATCTCCTCACCTGTTTCACTGACAGCATTCCAACCATTCTTCGTGGACCTCACCCTGCCATACTCTGTCATTCGAGGGGAAAAATTTAATTTAATAGCCAATGTCTTCAATTACCTCAACAAGTGTGTCCAGGTATATCAAGTTCCCTTTTACTCCCTATGTGGTTTGCTTGTTTCCCAGAGATCTTTTTGCTCTTGAACCTCACAGGGTTTGGGTACTGTGCTGTGCAAAACACAGTAAATGCAGAGTAATGCAGCAGCCTCCCTTGCTCTGCAGCCTGACTTTAAGGTCATTCTCCTTCATTTGTAATCTTTCTCCTTCTTTCTTTGTCTCAGATCAGTGCTGTGCTGGCACAGTCAAGTGACTATGAGGTAGAGGTCCTTTCGTCGGGGGGCAATACAGCAACAGTGTGTGCCAATGAAAGGAAAACGTATATTTGGGCTGTTAGCCCCCAAAAACTCGGTAAGTTGGTCCTTTTATCACCTTGCTACATC
>VZTN01009058.1:0-88426 GCA_013400515.1 Erpornis zantholeuca | reverse complement strand
ACGGGATATTTAGTGTTCATTGGTGGTGTGAAGGATGTCTGACAGAAGTTCAGATCCTTCTCACATGATGTCTCTAATATTATCCTTTACCCATGTCCCCACTTGTAGCTGAGTCAGTGATTGCTGCTGGGGGCGGTGGTGTCAGCACAGTTCGGAAATTCTTCCCCGAGACCTGGATTTGGGAGCTGGTTAACACCGAGTAAGTATGTTTGTTTATGTTCACTTCTTTCCTCCTATGTGGATTTTTGAGCTGATTCATTTAGCTAAAATGGACTCCAGGAAGGAACCATGGAACATATGTTTGCTTTGTAGATGTGGATCTACTTTTCCCATCTTGATCAGTGATCATTGCAGACAAATGTGCTGTGCTCTGTTCCCTGTCTTTCTGATGGAGAGAAATAAATAGGGGCTAAGAGTGAAATTAAAGTTTTTTTTAAGGAGAGAGAAGGAGCTTGTTATTTTTCATCCAATTTTTAATTCAGCAGCAAAATACTCCATTTATTTTTATTTTCTTTCAGGCTATCACAGCATCTGCAATGAGAATATTTCCATCTTAACTATGCCTCCAGATGCTGTTCTAGAACATTGATCTAAATTTATTGATTCTAGTCTGTGTGTTTGGGCATTCTGGTTTTTCAAAAATTGGTATTTCTAAATTTAAAAAGTTGAGTATTTGAGTGCTATTTAACATGTAGTTAACCAACACCTTTATCTTTACTTCAAACATTATAACATTTTTTTTAAAACAATGGAAAGGTATGTTTTAGAAAGTGAGATGAAAACAGAAGTTGTAATTCAAGCAGAGAGCCTATTCTATGATTTGTCTTGAAAAATTCCAAAGACTATTTCTCATTTTGTGTGTCTTATTCTCTTCAGTTCCAGAGGAGAGGTGGATGTCTCTTACACCATCCCTGACACCATCACAGAATGGAAAGCCAGTGCTTTCTGTGTGCAGGATGATGCTGGGTTTGGCATCTCCTCACCTGTTTCACTGACAGCATTCCAACCATTCTTCGTGGACCTCACCCTGCCATACTCTGTCATTCGAGGGGAAAAATTTAATTTAATAGCCAATGTCTTCAATTACCTCAACAAGTGTGTCCAGGTATATCAAGTTCCCTTTTACTCCCTATGTGGTTTGCTTGTTTCCCAGAGATCTTTTTGCTCTTGAACCTCACAGGGTTTGGGTACTGTGCTGTGCAAAACACAGTAAATGCAGAGTAATGCAGCAGCCTCCCTTGCTCTGCAGCCTGACTTTAAGGTCATTCTCCTTCATTTGTAATCTTTCTCCTTCTTTCTTTGTCTCAGATCAGTGCTGTGCTGGCACAGTCAAGTGACTATGAGGTAGAGGTCCTTTCGTCGGGGAGCAACACAGCAACAGTGTGTGCCAATGAAAGGAAAACCTATATTTGGGCTGTTAGCCCCCAAAAACTCGGTAAGTTGGTCCTTTTATCACCTTGCTACATCCCTTGCTACATCTGATCTTTCTACTCCCACCCTTTAGGGCAGCATCAATAATCCACACGCAGGCATTTCTGTACACTCAATTGCTTCAAATTTAGCATTGGACCTCTGCTAAAACTCCCTTAGATGCACTGAAAGACCAGTGAATTGTTCTGGTATTTTACCTCTTCCAGTTTTTCATTAGTCCACTTCCCACCCATTTTAGAAAGAACTCTTCTCCACCTGCCAGATGTATGAAATACTGTCAGGATTTCAAACAACCATGATCTTTCAGCTGACATTTTTGTATCTAAGCAGAGGTATTTAGTAAGAATAAAATTTGCTAATAATTTTGGACTGGATTCTCAGTGGGCAATAAGGACTCTGCTCCTTCCCAGTTTTCTAGCTCTGTTAATCCACACTGCCTTCAAGTCCACATTGTCTTTTTTATTTTTTAAAGCAGATGTAATTACTTGCATGTGTATGTGCTCCGAAAGTTGAAATATGAATAAAGGCAGAAGAGCTATGATTAAACAAATGCAACACTGTCCTAGGCCAGAGAAAACTCAGTACAAGACCAGGAAGATGTGGAAACTGGTAGTGAATGTCCATTTTTTGGCCAGGATCACCCCTCTTTCATTCCTGATATCAGGGACCCAGGCAAGCACTCCTTTCCACTAATGAACAGATGTGGAGTCTTCATGAAATTTGGTTTTACTGAGCTGTCTTTAGAGAAAATACATTTCTCAACAGTTCAGCAACCTAGAAGAGGCAGTCAAAACCAGGGGTAGTTGTAGACATTGAAGATAACTTCCTTTTCTTGGGCTGGCGGGTGGCTTTCCAGGTGAGGTGAAATTCGAGATTACTGCTGAGGCCAGTCTGAACACCAGAGGTACTGGAAACAGCGCATCTTCAGAAGAGAACACCATTTACNAGGGAGGGAGGGAGGGAGGGAGGGCAGTACAATGAGGAGGGAGTACAGTATCTGTGTACAATACGCTTCTCCATATCAAAATAAGAGTGAAAATCACAGTGATCACGGCATCTACTGTCCTCCTCCCACTGTTTCGTCTTGTTACCATGAGCACACATGTCCTGACAGCCCACGTTGCCAGGGAAGAGATTCCATACCTTACTTTTAAGCACCTTTAACCTGTGACTTGAATACTAGGGAGGAGGGTGGAGGGAAAATGTAAAAGGAAAAGGGTTTGTCTTGAGCATCATAAACCAACAGCTACATTGGATTAATTGGACAGAGTGTCTCAGAGGCTGGAAATACCTATTTTTTAACTGCTTTTTAAGTAGGAAATTGCTCTGGATGGGATGTTGGGTAAGAGAGGGAGCCATGGACCAAGAGATATTCTAGTGGAGCTAGAGTAGGACTGGGTACAAGAGGTGCACAGTCTGGATAACCACATTCATATACTAAATTACACTGCTAAATTGTCGTGGTTTCACGGTGATCTGCATTTTTCTTTCTCTTCTTGACCACTTCACTGCAATCAAACAGCCTGAAGGTATTAAAAAGGAATTGACTCAGAGCTCCCTCGTCTGTGCAAAAGGTAAGGCAAATTTGTTCATTCATTCATTCATTCATTCATTCATTCATTCCAGGGAGAAAAGTGGAACTGTTTCACTGTCTTGTAGATCTTGTCCTACAAAACCAGAGACCCTTCCACGGGAGGAAAGAGATTTTCAGGGTCTGGGTACTAGGCTAAAGTTCAGGATTTTCAGATACCTTTGACTCATTGGGCAAGTCTCCGAAGCATTTGCTTTACCCGGACTGAACACTTTACAAAATAAGCAGTCACTGTAATTATGCTTATGACATAAAGTCTTCTGTAAAAAACCCAACAATTTTAACAATTCTTTTTTTCACATTTTCTCATCAGGCGAAAAGAGTTCTGAACAAGTGTCTCTCAGCTTGCCAGGAAACCTAGTTCAGGGATCAGCCAGAGCTTATTTTTCTGTCGTTGGTAAGTTTAATACTTAGACTAAATGCGAAATTGTGTTTCTCTTGTGCTGCACCAAGTGCCATCATGTATAGGTACACAAACCTTAAGTTGAAGAAGTAATTATTCTCAATTATTTCAGAAGGTAGGTTTTCTAGTTTGCAAAAAGGCAGTGAGATGTAAAAGTTGCTGAAAATTCTCTCATATCAAGAGAGGACAAAATAGTCCAATAATTTCCATTTATATTGCATTTCAGATTACACTGCATTAGCATATCCAGCTCTGTATAGTAGAACAGCTACTTCAGCTGAAAAGTAACATAAGGCAGATTTCTTTGAAAAAAAATATCCTAATTTTTTGGAAAGAAATCTTCAGAACTTTGCTGACTGCGTAATTTCAAATTTATCATTTTGCATAATGAAAAACATTTGTAAGTCACTAAGCTCCCACAGAATAAAAGTTTCAGGTCCCAATCAGCTCTACTAGCCTGAAAGTCATTATTAAGATTGGAGGGTCCTCTTCAGTGGAAATATTTTGAGGTTCTAAACTCAGATGGTTTTCTAAACACAGTGGGTTTGCCTGCCTGTGTGTGTGTGAGATGTGCTGATGCTGTGCAGTTACAGCCTCTGTGGCCTTTCAGCATCGTACCCCACACAACATTTTCACACGTGCATGCAGTGTGGGCTGTAAAGGGCAGGGAAATCTAACCCTCCCAAGGATTCATAGCTGTTTCTCAGAAGCCATGCCAGCCAGTATTGGTGCTCATTTTGTTCTCTCAAATTCTCAGTTTCTTGCAGGTGTCCTTCACCCAGAAGAGAAACGAAAAATGGGGGCATTTCAGCACTTTTCTTCTATGATGTGTCTTTGGTTACTATGATTGCTCTGTATTAGTCCTTGCCCTTGGGTTCATAATAAGATAGTCTAGAGCAATGTATAATGCTGTGTAATAACAACATGTCTGAACTGAGCTGACTTCTTACATCTTTCACTCTTCAGGAGACATTTTGGGGACAGCCCTGCGGAACTTAGACAACCTCCTCCATATGCCTTATGGCTGCGGGGAACAGAACATGGCCTTGTTCACACCCAACATCTATGCCCTGGATTATCTGAATAAAACTGGGCAGCTAACTGAAGAGATTAGACTCAGGGGTACTGGATATTTATCCACAGGTGAGAGGTTTTCAGAGTCTTCCCTCTTCTTCCTCAGGTAAATGGTCACAGGATGCACCCTGACAGAGTTTAAGTGTTTGGACAGTGCTGTCAGGCACACGGTGTGATTTTTGGGATTCTGTGTATGGTTACAAGGTGGACTCGATGACCTTTGTGAGTCTCTTCCAACTCAGAATAAACTGTGATTCTGTGATCTATTACTGTTTTTGTGTGTGTTGAACTCTTCAGCTGGACATGGTGAGCACTCCTCTCTAAATTCCAGCACCACAGTTATTGCATAGGAGCAGGCAGTGGGAGCACCCCAAAGCAGCATGTTGTTCTTCCAGGAGTAAAAGCAGCTGGAATTCATAGTTGTTGGCATTATTCACCAAATATACATTACTTGATACTAAATCCAAAAGTCTTACTGCTTCAGTTGGACAAACAGCAGAACTAATCCTTTTCTGTCTTCTTTATTGTGTTTTCAGGTTACCAGAAACAGCTGTCATACAAACACCGGGATGGATCCTACAGCTCCTTTGGGTTACGAGATAGAGAAGGGAGTGTATGGTGAGTGACAACACTTTCTCTTTCCCTAGCACAGGATCTTTAGGCTTTGAAAAACGATCCAAGTATTCAGTGATTCTTATTTTTAATAGACTAAGTGAATATTGTTCAATTAATTTGAATCCCCAAGTAAAGAGATTAGTAACTGGAAAGAGAGCAACAAAAGGGTGGTATGAGGGTTGGGAGCTGGAGTATCGTGTTCAACGGGAAGCTGAAGGATCTGGGTTTGTTTAGCCTGTAGAGGAGGAAGCTGATGGGAGACCTGAGTAAACCTTTCTGCTGTCTACATGGGGACTGTGGAAATACACAGTCAGACACTTGTGGGAGCTGCACAGAGTAAGGACAAGAGTTTGTCCTTACTCAAGAGACAGCTCCAAGTGGGTAGAAGGAATAAAAATCTTCCCCAGGAGAAGCCCATAGCACTGAAACTAATGCCCAGAGAGGAAGTGGATATCTCTATTCCTTGAGATTTTCACATGACTGGATAAAATACTGAGCAGCCTGACAGAGTTCTGAAGTTGTCCCTAGTTTAAGCAGGTGGCTGAACAGGATACTTCCAAAGGTCCTTTCCAACCTGGTTTGTTTCATAACTCAATTAACTAAGACTAGAAAATTGCTAACATCAATCATCAATCTGTGCCTATACCTTACTGCTGCTCTAAAAGAATGCTTTCAACACAGTAGTGGAGAAATATCAGGTCAATTTTTAGTATCAGGATTTTACATATGTTATTTGTTTAAAATTTAGAAAACTCTTTCTTCTTTAACCTCAAACATGATGAAGTTCATTTCATGTCATTTTCTATGCACATCCTATGCACTGGTAAAACTCCTTGGTCTTGTTCACACCATGCCTGCTTTCTGTTTCTGGGTCACCTGCAGGCTCACTGCCTTTGTGTACAAGTCACTGGAGCAAGCCAAGCGCTACATCTACATCGATGACAACGTCCAGTCCCAAACGCTGATCTGGCTGGCGAGCAAGCAGAAGTCAGATGGCTGCTTTGAAAATGCTGGGTCACATTTCAACAATGCTTTGAAGGTAACTGAGATAAGTATAGCCACAGACTTCCAGTCCTGCCGTCTGGATTGATTTGGATCATTTCTGCCAGACATAAGCTTAGTCTTCACCACATCCTTACTCTTTCTAGTACTGTTATCTCATGTCTCTCCTGTACAAGCAGGCCATGATTCTTATGTGTGCTCTTGATGATGAGGTAAGAACAAGTAGAACATTCTGAGTTATAAGTCTGAGGTTTTATTTTCCACCACCACGTTGTGTACTAAGTCACAGGCTATGGTGTGCTTTATTACACATGTACAAAAGTCAAGAAGATGCAGTCAATTATTTTGGCTTTACTCTGAGTAAACTTGATCTTTCTTGTTCCTGTGCACACAGGGAGACAGAAATTACTGCTGATCTCAAATCTAACTGATATATGAACTATGAATTAATTAACATGTTGTTTCTTTCTAGGACATTCATCCTAACCAGTTCTTTGTTTGTTTTTCATCAGGGTGGAGAAGAAGCTGAATACTCCCTCACAGCCTACGTTGTGGCATCATTGCTGGAGGCTGGACACTCTGCTGCAGTAAGTATTTGGTGCTCTGTTAGCCCAGTCAGCCATTTGTCAAACTGCACAAGTCGCCATCCTCACATCAGTGTTCTTTTACAATGAGGAACTCAAATACTGATTGTAGGGCAGTAGCTGACTGTAGACAGTAGTTTTCAGAACCCTGCAGACCCCTGCAAGTATTTAATGAGTGTTACAAATCAGTCACATATCCAGTGCCTATGAATTCACTTGAAAGAACCCTGAAGAATCCAGCTGTTTTAGACAATGGTAGTCTAAGTAGGGGCAAAATCCAGTCTGAATTAGCCCATTCCATCCAGAGTACACTTTGGAATTTTCTCTGAATTTGCCCAAAGTCCAAAGTTCAAGCTATCCAAATCTTCAGTCTACAAACTCACTTTGTGCTTTCAGTTCCAAGTTGTGTTTCCACTTTCATACATAATTTTAATAATGGAAGGAAACCATGATCTGCTGGTCACAGTACTAGGCATTGGGAAATGAGACCAAGTTCTGTAATATATTTCCTGCATATCCCTGTGATCTTGTTTTTATGCTGACTTTGTTCTTTGTACAATGGGGAGGAGGAGAATTGTTCCAAATCTGACAAATATGTTCCGGATGTGCTGATTTTTTGAACATCAGTCAGACATGTGGCATGGGCCATCATTAAGGTACACAAGCCCAACAGGATGAAAACATTGTGCAGGACCAAATAGTTCTTCAGCAACATGAATTTAGTTCCCAATACCTTCATAAGAAGCTCCAAAACCTGGTCCCACATGTTTAAGTGAAGCTGCAGAGTCAAGACATGGTTAGTAGTGTGCTGGTGATGTCTGAGATGAAGAAGAGTTCACAGAGATAGTTGGTAAGGCTGAAAGGCCTGAAGAGTTACCTTGATAGTTATAGCTAGGAAATGAGCAACATCCATTTGAGAGAGCCTGTTTATTCATGAGGTCTCAACACACTTTACATAGTTCTGTAAAAATGGTCCACATTTTATTGCTACAGCCACTGAGGGACAAAGGATTCACTTGCATAAGGTCATCATGCAAGTCAGGGAAAGAAACAGTGCTCTGTTATTCTGGCCATGCTGCCTCTAAATAAATGCAGAAAGGAGGCAGCATGACTTTTTTTTTACAGTATACACTCTGTAGGCCTGTAAACATGCCATGGATCCTGTATATTTCTAGCACAAAGAGTCAGAGATTGCAGCTTAAACAATGATGGAAGTATTTAAAGAGGAAACACAAATCCAGGTACCTGACACCGTACTGTGTTTTGCATTACCAGCATCCTGTCGTTCGGAGTGGCATGAACTGTTTGGAGACTGCATTTAACAATGGGGTCCACAACCTGTACAACCAGGCCCTCCTTGCCTATGTTTATGGCTTAGCTGGCAGAGAGGAAAGACGGCAGCTCTTCCTCGAGAAGCTGGACGGGGCAGCTGTCAGGGCTGGTAAGTGCAGAGTGGCCGTGGTGCAGGCAGGGCAGCTGAGGGAACAGCCTGCTCTATCACAGGAGTGCTCTGATGTATGGCTTTGGCATGCATGCTCTCCCTTCCCATTTCTGCTACGCCACTGAATTTATCTCTAGGGGCTTTTCTGTCTGTCTCTTCTGGCTTCACAAAAGTTTGAGCTGTGGCCCGATTTATGGAATGATGAAATAATTTATGTGGAGAGAGAGTCCTCTGCATGTCTCAGTGCAAGGTATTCAAAGATTGTACATAATTTTCCAATTAGCTTTCTTGTCTACATGTGGAACAAATCCAGTCTCCTTGGCTATGTCATGTGCTCCTGTTTGCAACTGCCTTAGCACTCTTCTACTACACTGCCTTTACTTCAATTCCTCTTTGACTTACACAGCCTGCTTTTATTAATTCCCTTTACATCTCTTCCTGTTTTCTTTTCCAGCCCAGAAGGGAAACGCAAGCAATTCAGGACACCAATACTAGAAAAAACTTATTTTTTCCATGCTTTTTACACCCTACTTTTCTGTTTTCAGGTAGTTCTCTTTACTGGCAGAGGGAAAACAAGCCACCAGCAGAACATTTCTCTGACTTCTATTCCCGTGCCCCTTCTGCTGAGGTTGAAATGACCAGCTATGTGCTCCTGGCTCTGCTCAACAGAACCAAACTCACTCCAGAAGACTTATCTTATGTTTCCCGCATTGTGTATTGGCTTATCAAACAACAGAACCCATATGGTGGCTTTTCCTCCAGCCAGGTAACAGCTGGGTGTGGGAAAAAGAAAGCTTCTGGGAGCAGTCCAGTCTGCAAGCAGAATCGTGACAAATGACAAATCTTTCTGACTGCATATGGATTTGAATAATGCTGGATAATTGGTGCTTGAGTTGGTTTCCTTGTCAGGGCACACCACGCTCTTCATAGCTTCACACATAATTTGGTTTTACACAATGAGAATTTACCTGAATTCCAAGTCAGCCATGGACAGCAGTCACTGCTGACACATTATCCCAGGTCTTCTGGATTAAGTAAAATCTGCTGCTCCAGAATTACAGAATCCAACATGGGTCAGGCTGGAAGGGACCACAGTTGGTCATCTGGTCCAACCTCTCTGCTCAAGCAGGGTCATCCCAGAGCACATGGTACAGGATTGTGTCCAGACAGTTCTGGAACATCTCCAGTGAGGGAGACGCCACAACCTCTATGAACAATCTGTTCCAGGGCTCAGTCACCTGCACAGCAAAGTTCTTCCTCATGCTCAGGTGGAACTTCTGTGCATCAGTTTCTGCCCAGTGTCTCATGTCCTATTGCTCAGCACCACCAAGAAGAGCCTGGCTCCATCCTCTGGACACCCTCCCTTCAGATAGTTGTGAGATCTAGTCTCAGTTGTCTCTTCTCAAGGCTGAACAGGCCCAGTTCTGTCAGCCTTTCCTTGTAAGAGATGATTCAGTCCCTTAATCAATCTTGTCATGATGCTCCTCTGGACCAGCTTCAGGAGCTCCATGTCTTTCTTGGACTGAGGAGCCCAGACTGGACACAGCACTTCAGATACACCTCCCTAGGTCTGAGTAGAGAGGCAGGACCAACTCCCCCATCCTGCTGCCAAAGCCCCTACTAATGGGCCACAGATGGCATTAGTGGTCACCAGACCACACTGGTAGCTCAGGGTCAGCTTTTTGTCCACCAGGACGAGTTCTACAAGAACTTGTGTCTTGTCTCCTTGGCTCTTTGCAAAGTGCCCCTGCATTTATGAGTACTGACAAAGCATCAAGGAAATAGGAGCTAATCTCATGGACATCTGGATATCCACACCTGGATATCTAATTTGGATCATGTTATTCTTTTCAGGACACTGTGGTTGCTCTCCAAGCTTTAGCCCAGTATGGATATCTCACCTTCTCCAAAAATAGTCTTAACACGGTCGAAGTCCACTTCCTGGAGTCGCCCAGTAAGGTTTTCCAGGTGAATGACAAGAACCGCTTCTTACTGCAGCAGGCTTCCTTGCCCACCATCCCAGGGAGTTACAGTGTGGACGTGAATGGCACTGGCTGTGTCTATCTGCAGGTAAGCAACCTGGGAACTCCGCATCACCCTCTGAGGGCTAAGCAGGGACTCTCCCTGCTTCATTCCTCTCCGTATGCCAGAGACATAAAACCCTTCAAGTCTGTGACGATCTCACACTTTCTATCTCTTTTAGACCACCCTGAGATACAACATCCACTTGCCAAAGAAAGTTGCGGGGTTTTCTCTGTCTGTAAGGACGGCAAATGAGTCTTGCACAAGCAACTATCCACCAAAGTTTGACCTTGTCCTCTCTGCCAGGTAACTTCCTTTCACTGATCTACCCCCTTGCATTCACAGCTTGGTAAAGCATCCTAGGAAGGATTTAAGTACCGGCAGCTAACTGGAATTAAAACAGGATAATTGAGGGCTAAAAATGTCATTCACTGGTCCCCTTGCTATTTGCAGACCAGACTCAAAAAATTTTTCTCATTTTAGTTACACAGGAAACCGCAATGTCTCCAACATGGCTATCATTGATGTGAAAATGCTCTCGGGTTTTGTTCCTGAAGAATCTTCCCTGAAAAAGGTAAAAAACAGGACCAATGTGAATGAGAAAGCCTAAAAAGATAGGAAGTTGATAAAAATAGTCTCTGATTAGCAAATTTGAGCCCATGGGAGTCTTGCAAAGTCCCTGGGTGTAGCCCTCTCTCACATACTCTGTGTTTCGAATTTTAGCTGTTTCATGTGTTGAAGACAAATCTGTTAGGAGCTGCCAAATCCAGTATCCCAGGAGAGCTATGAATTCATATCCCCAGATCCAACCAAAAGCAGGGTTCAGTATGTATTCCCAATAAGCAGACATGCACACTACACATATATATCCATGTATACATAATATACATGCTGGCCACACAGATCAGTAGACAGGAAAGACAGCGCTTCCACAAACACAGATAGTACAAATGCTGTTATCCTGTTGCCTTTTCTGCCTGATCAGATTAAAATCTCATTTGTGGAAAAGATAAATAAATAAATACATAAATATACACATGCACGTACATGCATGCAAATACACAATGTGGATCCTTATGGTAGCTGACCTCAGGCTCTCAGTCTGCCCAGTAGCTGCCCCTGGACCCTTGTTCTGTTGAGTTGCTGGCACCTGGATACGTGCCTGCTCGAGGCCTGAGCCCCACTTCAGTGCCTGGAACTGAGGTCCCCATCACCCACACGTGTGAATGGTGGTACCTCTCTAAGCCACCTTAGCCATGGAGCAGATGGGCTGAGATCCCCTGGTCTCACAAGTGATGTCACACAGACAGAGGCAAATGAGTCTCCACTAGCTGCTCCAGACCAACAGCCTGACCAGTGTCCGCTTCCAAGACCATGTGGTTACTCCAGAAATAGGCTCGGACACCCTGGTCTCTTTGGTAGCTGTCTGGGATCCTCTGGTGTCTTCAGTATTTGGGTCAGGTTTTTGCCTGACTCAGTAGCTGGCTGCTGGTCCAGTTTATCTCTAGTGACATAACACTGACATAACATACCCCACACGAGAACCCTGAAGCCTGGTGATGTCTCAGGATGCTGCCACTCCAGGCATACGGTCCCTGTGATCTCTGATCCTCTCTTCACTCCCTACACACAGGTTCACACAGAATAGAGAGCCTTTCATCCCCCAAGTAAGTCAGGAACGGAGATTATAAGGAGGCAGGAGAGGCTGTGGTGACCGAGTGCAGGGCAGACAAATGTGCTGACCACCAAACTGTTAATGTGCAACTGGCCTCTTTTCTCTCATATTCCACTCTTTTTCCTTCCCATTGGATTTTCTCTCTCTCTTTTTTACTTCTGCTTCTTCCCCTAAATACCCTCTAATAACTCTTTCTTGAGTCCCAGCATCACATAATCATCTCCACGGTCTGTAGGCAGCGTTCCCCTTCCGTTTGCAAGGTGATCCAGGGATATTCTGCTGTTGACTCACCTGGTGGGTCTCACTCCCTGACAATGGGCTGGTCACTGCCCTGTGGCAGCCCCAAGGAGAACCAGGTCAGAGTGCTCCAGTGGCTCTGCTCAGGTTACTGGGGTTTCCCTGTGCCCCTTGGTGTTTGCATGTGTGAGGCTGTGGTCACACAGCCTAACAGAATCTGTGTGATAAATACTTCTGCCATAGTTAAACTGCTTTAATTTTTTTTAAAAAACAAGCATAAGAAATGCTTATGGCATTTTGCATTATTATCCTTTTGACAAGGGTCATTTCTTCCTCTTCAGCACAGTTTAACAAACAAACAAAAAGAAAAGGAGTTTATTGATCGTCCTCCTTTACCATACAGAAATTTTGTTATGATGATGACAGTGCTGGAGGCAACACTGATAAGCACCTCATTTCAGTTCCTAATGCAATTTAGGTTCACAACACATGAGTTAGCTTCAAGCCATGAACTGGAATTTTCAAGTAGATAAAAAGAAGAATGAAATTCTTTGTAGAGTCTGGTCATACCTTTGTGTATTTATAAGCATTCAGCACTGAGGCCTGGGTTTGGTTATTTGGCTAGAACTGGAAGAAATTAATAAATTCTCTTTGGAAGATTTTTCTATTGAGACGCTATTCTGTTTGGCATCCTACTCCTCTTCATACACACTTGGAGAAAAAACAGCTGTTTTTTAAAGTTAGGAATATTTCAGGTTTGTATGTTTTGATAGTAGAATAATTTTGTTCACATTCTTTTCTATATGTTTTTAAACTTTTGTTTAAAACATACAGTGGACTAACAAGCGAGCCAGCTTGAGCTGCAAAAATTAATTGTAAATTCTCTTTGAAATTAGAGCATTCTAGGTTGATGTCACAAGTATCAAAGCTGACTGGTAAAACTGTTTACCACTGTGACTGGTCTGCATGCATCAGGTTATAAACACACTCAACTTGCATTTATTTTTTTGGCAACTAGATGGCGGGGTGGCATAAAAGGAGCATGGCAGCCTCTTAAAATGCATTTTGCTGTGGAATCTGTAAGTGTCCCTCGCAAGTCTCCCGTGCTAACTTTGCCGTATTTTGCCTTGTTTAAAGCTTCGGTCCGAGGATTCTGTTGTGGATCGTGTAGACATCAAGAACAACCACATACTCTTCTACCTTCAGAAGGTGAGTCTGGGAGGTTTCCTTTCAGTTTCATTGAACTGGAAGTTTAAAAAAGGCTCCCTATAAAAAGAAAAATCTTATTATAATAGGATTATAAGTACAGGTGGCTTAAAGATGTGAAGGTACTTCACTCGATCCAACATCAAATAGATAGATAGATAGATAGATAGATAGATAGATAGATAGATAGATGGATAGATAGATGGATAGATAGATGGATAGATAGATAGACAGACTGATCGATCTGTAGTCTTCTCACCTCAGAAGAAGCAGATGAAAATGAGCAAGGAGGAAAGTAGTTTGGGACATTTGGCTGCAAGAGTATGGAATGAAGAACAGAATCACACGGGAGAATGGGGATACTGAGATCAAAGTAATTAAAGAGAGAAAAGTATGGAGGAGATTCTTTGGGGTACTGAAGGAGATTTTAGCTGGGGAAAGGCAAGGAAAGAGACTAACAGCAATTTTCAATTACAGGATGAACCCTGATGTGCTGAAAGCCACACTAACAGGGAATTAGGTTGGCAATGGAAATAGGAAGAAAGGAAAGAGCACACAATTTTAGCAACAAAACATTTTTAACAACAGCTTTTAAACAATTATCTGATTTAACATCGAGTTTACAAAACTGGAGGGAACTGTAGAATGGCACATTTTCACACAGTCTGATTCAGAAGTTAATCTGTTCAACCTTAGCCTCAGGGATAGATGTGAAAAGTTCTGATGCATTTTCTTGTCTTGCCATTTCCAGGTGTCCCAGAAGGAAATCACCTTCTCCTTCGGTGTGGAGCAAAGCCTGCCTGTCTCAGACATCAAACCAGTTCCTGTACATATTTATGATTATTATGAAACAGGTAGGTGACCCCAGCAGGCCTCAATAAAATCTGTGGAATCCAAGGAGAGACAAGGGGAGACCCTCTTAGCAATTGGGCTGGGTTTGATTACTAAACCGCAAAGGTTTTGCAGAGCATAGACAGTTCCTGTCCTCCAGAGTTTGCATTTCTTACTTCATTTCAACATTAAGCAGATAAGAAGGTGATACATGAGGAGTTTCTTTCTTACAAAACACGTACAAAAACAAGTGTCATTCCACTTTCTTTCCACAGTTTGGACATGAAGGTTAAAATCAATAACTCAAAGGCAGTAGTGCTCCCGACTTCCCTGAACTGCATTATCTAGTTTTTTTACTTAATATTGCCATAGTAGGCTGCAGCAAAAAGACCTTCCGTAGTGGAATTTAAATACTTAAGTAGGAATGACAGTCCCCCTTAACAAAAGTGGAGTTTAAGTAACTAAAGCTAGAAAATTAAGTGCCTGACCACCCTTCTTGAACATCCTAGCAGATTAGCAGCAGCAGCAGTCAAAGAATTGACCCTGGAGTGCATTTTCTGCCACCTGATACACATCTTGCATGGTGACAGCAATGATGTTTCCTGACATAGTCAGAGGAGTGCACTGGTCTCTGGCTATGCAGCCCTGGGTGCCTTGGCAACTGGGGCTCTACCACAAAATTTATCAAATGTCTTCTGGTTTGTACCTTGTTAATGACAGGTGCAGGTAGACAGGGGTCAGAATGATTTCTCATTCTCATACAAATGTGTTCTTCCTTTCTTCTTTCCAGATGAATATGCCCTTTCCCAGTACAACACACCCTGCTCCCCACCTTCCAAATGAAATCAGATGTGTGCCAGAAGAGGTAATGATTCAGCACATATCAGGCGAGCAACTGTAGAGCAAAAAGGATAAGAGACTTGGTTGTTTCTGGGAGCAAAAAGAAAAACGTAGAATAATGAGGAATAAGCAAATCCTATATTGCTGTAGATCAGAATGACCCATTCTGGCCCACACTTCAAAAAGAACTTTGGGTCAATGTGGATTAGAAACTGCAGATAAAGTGCTTTTCCTGACAAGGGAGATACTGTGCAATTGTTGACTCTGACCATCCATCTTGTTTTGAAACTTATGACATATTCCAGTGGGAGACTTGTGTAAAGGTAAACACACAAGATGTGTGTTCTTGACTATAAATTCCTCTCAAGAAATGCCAGTCTCAGAGAATAATGTGCTCCTGCTACTTCTGTAGGTTTTACTTGTTTTGCGCTTTCCATTACCCAGAAGGAAAATCCCAAAGAATTTACTTTGATCCTCACATTTTTCAGCAACTGAACTGAAACATTTCCAGATCTCAGAATTCTAGACACAGAATAAACTAAATAAACTACTTTTATGCAGATTTTGCCTCTACTTAGAAAGAAATGTTTTGTTCTCATCAGCATCTCTTATTTTACGGCTGTTTGTAATAAAACATTCTGATTGGCAATGATATTTGTCCCAGTCTCCACTCCTTGGTCTGTCTATAACTGGGTGATACAAGGTATTTTATAAGCTGAAACATTCAAACCTTGGGCAGGTCAACCAATGACTTCCTGGCATCAGTGACATCTTGTGTCACAGCCATGATGAGGGTCCTGACCCATGTGATGGAAGATTTCCATCCAAAGACCAATGCTGGGAAAAATTAGAGGGTTGCAACACAGAAACTTGGAAAAGGGGTTAGGGAGGTGTCGCCTTTCCCTGGTCTTAAAATTAAGAGCCAAACACAGTTAAAGGAAAAGGGGTTTTTACCTCAGTGTTTATTTAAGGACCTTCAAAGGTGCACCACTTTGCCCAAGGCGGAATGCACCGAAATGCACGCCCACGATAGATTGCTTATACAATTTATAGGCCTTGTAAATTCACATATCTATTAAAGATTCCCTAATGAGAGACTTGAATGAACTCCCCATTCCGAGGAATTCTCCCCTGGATGGGCCTATCTTAGTTTACAGGGTGTGCTCCAGGGAAAACTTTGGTTTCTGGGGCTTTCTGGCCTCCATCTGCAAGGCTTACAGGATGTTTGCTCTCCTGGCTCAACAGAATATCAGAACTATGCTATGTTATGGAACTTAAGGAATTACCATTCTGCATGCTAAAAGCACTGGGGATACATAAAAACTATATAAAAGGGTATATAAAATTATATAAAAGAAAAGGCAAAAATCATCATGGCATCAGAGGCATGGTAGGTCCAGTGGAGCCCTTGGTGGGAGAAAAATAAAATGGTTTGGAGGGAGTGAAAAATAAAGGGAGCTACAAGGAAGTTACGATGGCAGAAACTAGCCAGCAGAAGGGTGCTCAGTTTGAGAGTGGCACTGGGGTCCAAGCAAAAAAAGCAGACTTCAGCAATTCAGCAGCACCAGGACCTAGGGAACCTTGGGAAGCAGCTAGAGAGTTGCTCTAAAGAGATGAGGAATTTGAGCTAGAAACCTGTCTCTTTGTGAATTTAGATTCTGGCTAATGTGAGCTACGTGCCTTACAACGCTTGAGAACCTGGCCCCATGCACTGGTTCTCTCAGCTTTCTAAATGCACCACCTGGCATGTGAAAGCATCACACACAGAGCAGCTTTTCACGCGGTAGCTCTGTGCCCGCAGGCGAGCCTGATGGGGCACTTCGATGCATAAAACAGCATTTGTGAGCACATGTGCCACCTGTATTTCTGGTTACTCACCTTAGGATGGATGGAAATAGGGGAATGAAGTTCTTTGCTTTTTCTTTTTTTTTTTTTTTAATTGCATTTAAGCTTGGTTTACCAATGAACAAGAGTAGTTTCTTCCCTGCTGATTCTGGTGGAATTTCTACCTTGTGAAAAAAATGATGATGTTTTGAGAAAAAAGATGTTCTGGGGTGAGTGGTTTTCAACTCTTTCAATTCTGCTCAAAACACAGAGTTCCTACCCCCAGCACTTCTCTTCCCATCAGAAGCAACCCCTTGGGCACAACCCTTGACCCAAAAAGTCACACTGAAAGCGATGTTTTCATGTTTGCATGAGACCTGTGGTGACTTTTGCTACAGACAGACACATGCTGAGAAATAAGTTATGAGTCTGAAGATGTTAAGGGGGCAAGTTGCTTTTCACTGACCCCAAAGTCCCCCTTGCTCTCCCATCCCTGTCAGCAAAAAAAGATTGTGTGAGCTTCAAGAGGGGTCAGTCAGGCTACTTCAATCCACCTTCCTCAGCTGTGTAAACTCAGCCTGCTGCTAAACAAAAGCCTTTGTTTAATGCCATTCCAGTGAATGGCCAACTGCGAGCCTGGTCAGATGGAAACTGATATGAAATGCAGATTCTTTCAAAAGCACAGCATTTAAATTTTGCTACAAATTTCCAAAACACTAGGCTGAGAGGGAGTGGATGGAACAATGCCAGCTGTACCTAGTGAAATCTGCATTTTACAGCCTTCTTTCACCTTTTTGACTCTTTTAACTGCAGTGCAACTAGTGAACCAATTATTTTTTTCTCTTGGAAATTGCATCATGTGAACCTGCTGCAGTTTGCTTAACCTCAATGCAAGTCAGATGAAAAGATGTAAACTATTGAAAGCAGCTTCAGATACCGAGCTTATAGGACCATGTGAATGAATCAGAAAATGGTAAGGGCTGTATTCCATCTCCAAAAATGCCAAATACAGTACATTTAAACTCAGTTTCCTTACACTGATTGCTATAGTTAGACAGATGCTCTAGAACTCTAAAATTATTGTGAATCAGTCTTCCATTTTACTTTCAGTGTGCAAAAAGATCATCTACATCCTTACACTTCTTCCAGCAGTTCCTATGGGACCCATCTGCTGTAGCCCATGGGAATGTGCCAGGGGGGTCTAGGGGGTCTTTACAAGGGTGTAAACTGCCAGGACTCTGCCACTGTTCTGTGTAATAACAAAGCACTTGTGCTACAAGCAATGATGAGTGACACTAGACATGGGTGTGATGCTCCAGTCACTGCCTCATTTCCACACAGTGCTCTCCAGCAGAGAGTTTTGCCTAGTGCTGGTCATTTGGGGGTCAACAACAATAAAAAACAACTAGTTCTTCAAAAGAGGACAATCAGGACTCTCTCTGACTCCCTGTTTGCCTGAGGCCAGCTTGTTTGCCCTGAGACAACTTGGAAACTTCAACTGTTTTGGAAGATAATGAAAGATAATGAAGACTGACAAGTCTTCATCAATGACACATCCTCAAGCTTGCTCTGTACAGTGCTCAGTAGTTCAATATATAGCTGCAGAATATATTTTCACTGGAGACAAAGCAGAAATAGCCTTTATGTGAGGGGAATGAATCAAAAAAACTTTTCAGGCATAAGGTCAGGGGTTGAAGGCACAAACAGGCTCTCCCTGGGGGGCATCCTTAAAGCAGTGCAATTAATATATCGGGTAACACAAGGGTATTGTTTTGCTGCCAAGAAGATAATAATAACAGATAAAGGGAGAGAAAGCTGCAGGCTCTGAATAGCATTTGTATGCCTTCCATAATGTGTCTGGAACAAGTTCCATTTCTGGTATGTCTTAGTGGAAAGAAAAAGACTTTGCATCAACAAAAAATGGATTTAGATGCTAGATGTTGGTCAATGGCAAAAATATCAAAGTACTCACAAAGGCTGAGCCTCCAACATTTAGGGTTTTCAGTCAGTTGTGAGAGACTCCTAACCCCAAGCTCCCCTTCACATTCAAGTCCTAGAAATATCATGCCTACACTGAAGACAGACTTCAAATAAATAAGAAGAGGTAGCCCCTGCTCTAAAAGATGTCAGTCTTACATCTTGCGTTCATCTCCTTTGAACTTTTTCTTCTGATAACATCATTTCACAGCCTTAAAGTGAGATCCACACTTCCTTTCTCAGAGCAGTTGGATTAGACATACAGCATTTCCCAAAAAATATGACCGAGAAATTTCCTTTGGCCCACAAATCTGCATCCAAAGGCACGTGTACAAACACTGCTCCTCCATAGTTCTCTTCTCACAGACCAACCTGCAGTTCAGACACAGGATTCAAGTCTCTTCTGTCAACAGTGGCTGCAGCTCCAGGAAAGGACTTCAGGATTATGATTACATCAGTAAAGCTCTTGTAGGATCTGTAGGCTGATGGCTGAAATCCCTAGGGAAAGCAGAACTGTATGACCCTTGTCAAGTAAATCCAGAGAAGAAGGGCAAACAGTCAGGGAAGGAGAAGAACATAAGAGGGACTAATGGAGCCTCAAACACTTACGATTGTCATTATGATTTATGAGTAATTTCTGCAGAATGAAATTTAAATACAGGCTTTCCATAAAGCAGAGAAAAGCCATTGCAATATGAAAGCCTCAGAGAGCTGCTTCTTTCTACATGTGTCCATCACGAATTGTCACCTGAAATGAAAGCAAATGCTTCTACATTCAGAGTGCAGAAGCTGCAGCTACGAAGGGAGGAGAGCTGGGCACAGCTGTGAAATAGAAACAAAGGGTTACAGTTTTGATCAGAGATGGAAAGGTCAGAGAATGAGTTGGGCATCCCTCAGCATGCTAGAGATGGCTGGTCTCAGACACCTTTCTGGTAGCCAGAAGAGCCTGTGCATGACAACATCCTGTGCAGCTTGTGTCAGCCCTTAGTACACAAGATGATTTTTCGGTACCAGTCATGAGCTGATTGCTGGCATGGGAGGTTTGGGGAGGAAACATGCAGCCAGATTAGTTGTCCCACCACAGGAGAGGGCTTTACTAATTACATTTTATGAATTACATGTCAAATGTTCCCCTCTTGAAACTCATTGTCAAGTATTTTCTTCTCCCCTTTTTTTAAAAAAAACCTGATTTATATTTGCAAGCGTGAAAAATGAACTTATTAAGTACCAGAGATTTTTTCAGGGGCTTATTGAGATATTTGATTGGTGACCTCTTCGCATTTGAACTGAATCCTTGATGCTGCCTACAAACACCACAAGAAAGGAGGGCTGAAAAACTCTCATTCCTGTCCATGCAAGGAGTGTAAAACTGCAAAGCACTCCCAAAAGAAGTGCAGGCTCTCTTATTAGCCTAACTATAGCACTGCATTCGTAGTTCAGCCTGAAAGCTGCCAGGTAATCTGTGTGTAACTAGGGAAGATAATTTCATTTGTATACTGGTACCCAGTCTGAGGCTAGTGCAGGTGCACTGACAGCAGTCAGATTCCAGCTTCATTCACCTTTCAGTGGTGTTTGTCACCAAAACTGCACGGCAAAGACAGCCTTAATACTTCAGCTCGCACAGTTATGCCTGCTCAGACCTCAGCCTCTACACATAGGTGGAGAATGACCTCAGTTTTGAAAGCAGGTTATGGATGGCCCACCCTCACTCAGCAGAGTCACTGGCATAACAGAATCCTTGCAGCTGGCTGACCTTCAACTACCTCCATGTTTCATATGGCTGCCCTTTCCAGGCATCACAGACCACTGAAATAAACTGCAGTTCTCCCCACCACCATGTTTTGTTGAAAAAAAAATCCATCACTCATCAAAATCTCTGCAAGCTGTGACTATTCCACTAGGGATATACTTTCTTTCTTTTATGACCTCACCATCTGTTTAGCTTGCAGAGCTGCTGAAGGACTTTGCCAAGGCCCACATATCTTAGAACAATGGAAGAAATCTTGCATGCTTGACTAGAGACCCTATTGAGCAAGCAGGGCTTTATCTGTAGTTACCATGTTTCAGCATTGTTCCCCAAACACCTGGGCCAAACCAAGCATTTCGACCTTTACTATGTCTAAACAAATTGTTACAATCTAATCTCCTTAAAGAAAGTTTTATAGGGAAACAGTCATGGCCAAAATCACAGATTGATTCAGTGCTTTTCAACTAATTTTTGTAGCTGAAAAAGCCAAGTTTCTTTGCATGGATCCTCTTCTGAATGCAGCAATTAGGCTGTTCACAAGAAAGCTGACAGCGCCTACGCCACAAATATATGGTTACAGATCTTGCAGACACATCCAAGATGGCTTTGGACTGCATAAGTGAGGAGGAGTACTAGAATTAAATGAAATGTGAGTGGCCACAAACACTTCAAAAACAGGAAAAAGCCATGGAGCTTCAGAGGCTGTTGTAATTTTCCTAGAGCGATTTGATGATTCCCACAGGAAAGAAATAGAGCTCTTTGCAGTTACAGTGAGTGAAATTTGAGGTCAATAAAGCACACAGAGAGACACAGAAATTACTGTGACTGAGCAGCTCTATACGAAAAAAATAATTGCATTTGAGAAGTACTACTATAGCTTTTCACAGCAGGACAGATTTTATTTGCAAAGATAATATTTTACCAGTAGAACATATCTAGTGCCTCAAATTAACCAAACTACAACCACAAAGGCACAATTTTTGCTGTCTAGCTATGCCTGCAGCAGGACTCTTTTGGTGGCAGAAAGCTACCTATACTTAGCTGGTCGGTTATTTCTTAACAAAGTTAACTAAATCAAGTTTAACTAAACCAAACAGTTTATTCTACCATTGCCAAGGCTCCCTCTCATTGATCTCCATCTTCAAACACATCTCTGTGTGTGTGCTACAGCTAAGCAAGAGAAACTGAGGTCTGAAGTTGTGGCATAGGTAAGACTCAAAGTTAGGCTGGCAAAAAACTCCTTTTGAGTCAAGAATGCAAGATAATCCATCTGTAAATGGATATTTCTCCAACATCACCCAAAACCAAGAGCCTCTTTCAGTACCTGAAGGTACAAGAAATATGGCCAGAGACTACATAGAAGCCCATGTAGTGACAGGACAAGGGGGAATGGCTTCAAACTGAAAGAGAGTAGGTTTAGATTAGATATTAGGAAGAAAGTCCTTAATATGAGCATAGTGAGGGACTGGCTCAGGCTGCCCTGAGAAGCTGTGGATGCCCCATCCCTGGAAGTGCTCCAGGTCAGGCTGGATGGGGCTCTGAGCTACCTGGTCTAACAGAAGGTGTCCCTGCCCACAGTAGAGGGGTTGGAACAAGATGATCTTTAAGGTCCCTTCCAACCCAAACCATTCTATGATTCTATGTGTTGTGGCCTGGTGATGAAGTATCATTTCTATAACTTCCCCACAGAGCAATCTTCACAAGCTTCTTGCACATTTGCAGGCCAGTTTAAAAGAATGGGTAGGATTTGAAAAGTGAAGACAGGCAGTCAGCAAATAATAATGATTAAAAAATTGTAAAAAACCAAATGTCAATGGTTTCGTAAACGTTCGCCCTGAAAACAATGTTTTTGTTTTATCCTGTGGAATGCTGTTTGATTTTCCTGTGAAAGACAAACGATTATATGTTACAGCCAAGAAGATGGGATGAAGTCTAGTTTCCTTTGTTGTGATAAGGTACAGTGGCTTTTTTTTTACTCAAGGGACTTGCTTGGCTGCAAACATATTCATGAAATAACTTCTCTGTTACAGAGGATTGCTTTTTTTCTTTGTTTATTTCCTTACTGGATGCACCTTCTTCATTGTGGTTAGTGGAAGGCTAAACAAGTGCACTGAATTGTCTGGATATAGGATGCATGTAATTTTGTCTTTGGTTTGGTTACCGTTCAAAAGGTATATGTGTACAGAAGACGTTATGGCTAGTGACAGTTCTTGGAGATACATTAGTGCCCTTTCTGACCAAAGCCACAATTCAGACTACATTTAGGGCAAAACCCCTGCTCATTATAACAGTAAGTTACATTAAACCACTCTTCTCTACCTCTACAGCCTTTGAATGTCACCTAACCCACTTGACCCTCTGATTAAACTTTCAAAAGTAGCCTCAGAAAGCTTCTGGATGGTGATGATTGTCAAATTGACTTGTTTGGAATTAATATTTTATTATGTTGCAATAAATTTGTAACTACTTGGGAAAGGCACAAAAAGCAAGGACCTGCAATATTGGCCATCTCCTTTTTCCACAATGTCAGCTCAAGTTCAAGCCTTCCTCAGTGAATTTCTATTCTTGGCAGCTCCTGGTATGGGTATTCCGTGGCAGAGAAAATAAAGCCTGATACTTAGTGAAGCTCCTAAGCTGTAGAGAGATCCTCTTCAACAGAAATTACAGTGGGGTGGGCTTTCAGAACAGAACCTCACACTGTTGTCTGTTTTCTAAGCACACACATCATGCCACAGGGACACCTCTGGGGAACCAGCTGTTACTTCTGCCCTGTTCCATTTCCATATGGTTTGATACTTCTGTGAAAAATTTGAAGGAATAAGAGAAAAACATTTCACAGCCACTCTATGTGCCCTAGGTTTCTACTGAAGAAAGTTTCACACACTGGGAAGAAACTAAAAGAGACAGCCATAAAACATATCAGGACATTAGAGAAAATCATGCTCCCATACAGGTACTCTGCCTTTGGACCCATATCTCTCTATCTCCAGGTCTACAATATTTAGCCATACTGATAACACGCAGTGGTGTGTCAACCCCAGGGATCAGCCAAGGAGCCACCCAATCTTTCACTCGCTTCCCTTTTCCAGGAAGGATGTCAGAGAGAGTAGTGGGTTCAAATAACGAAGGTTTAAAAAGGAAAGCAGAAGGTGCACATGAAAGACAAGCTGAAGGAGGGACTTGTTCACTGCTTCCCACTGGCAGGCAGATGTCCAGCCACTCCCTGAGAAGTAAGGCCTCAGCACAGGTAGAGGTATTTTCAGAAGACAAACACTGTTGCCACAGATGTTGTCCCCCTACTCCTTTCCCCCACTGTTATTGCTAAGCATGGTGTCATACAGTAGGTACAGGATATCCCTCAGGCCAGTTTGGGTCATTTGTCCTGTCTGCAGCCCCTCTCAGTCCCTTGCCCACCCCAAGCCTGCTGGCTTTTGGCTGGGAGTTGGGGGAGGCAGAAAGCCTTGAGACTCTGCAAGCACACTTCAGCAAGAGCCAAAACTCTGATGAGTTACAGACACTGTTCCAGCCTCAAAGGCAAAGCACTGCAGGCTACTGTGGAGAAAGCTGACTTCATAACCTCATCCCAGACAGACCCAGTACCAACACTAATGGAAAAAAATTATTTACAGTTATCAAATAATTGCTTTCCAGAATTGTTTTTCTTGTGGGGAGCAGCCCACCTGAGTGCTTTGTTTTCTCTTCAGAGTACAAAAGAAAAAAAGAACTTCCTTTTCCCTAATAAAAACTCAATTAGCTGCCACACAGGTGTGAAAACTGGAAACCTGGGGAACTAACACATTCCCATAGACCCAGCAGCTGGCTAATTCTGAACTGAAACGAATCAAACTTCAACAATGCTGTTAAGTGCTCAGTGGCTAAGGTAGAAGTAATTAAGGCTTTTTAGACCTCTTTCTGTTTCTAGATTCTCTATCTTTCCACTTCATCAATTTTCAAAATACCTATGAAGCAAGGGAAAAGAGAGGTCAATGTATTATTTTCACCAGAATCTGGTGTCAAAGTACAGAAAATTAGACTACTTCACCCAGACTGACAATGCGGATGGTAAATTCCAAGAACAATGGAGAAAACCCTCAAATGTTAATCTGGTTTGACAGACTTACTTTGGTTTAGGTCACTTTGTGCTTTTCAGTGCTGAGACAAGTGTCAGTGTAAAAATCAAAGCCTCTTCCCTTGAAAACAAGACCACTAAAGGTATTTTGTGCAGACATTCAGAGAACTGCAGTGAGGTGTTACAGTCTGGAGACAGTGGGTCCATTTTCACTGCAGTAGTGTTAGGGGAGGTTCTTGCAAGGAATAGGATAGACTGGGATCTCCACCCCTTGCTGCAGTTATAAAGGCACTAACATCAAAGGAAGGAGCCAGGGAGGAGTTGAAGAGCAAACTCCTTTCCTCTGGAGCACTGGGTGAGGAATGCTGCAGAGCTGTTGTACTAGTAGGCAAGGAATCTTTTCATGGGAAGAGAACTTATGTCTTTCTTCTGTCTCCCAGTGAGAAAAATGTGGCTGAAGTTTCTTTTGGCTATTCTTCTCTGGCATGTAACAGCTGCAAAGGAACCTGAGCTGTAAGAACTACCCTATTGCTACTATTAGTATTTATGAAAAGGCTTTAAAGACAGTCGTAACTGTGTTATTAATTTTGCTCTAAATATTAAAGACTGCCAGGCTCATCTCTTATATCTGGAGGGCTAAAGTGGAATGGGGATGGCAAGTGAATTGTTCTCAGTTAATACCATCAGATCCACCTATTGCAGAACTTCCATAGAAGTGGACATGTGTCCAGAAAAGGCAATAGCAGAAGTGACAGCAGGGTGCTTCACTAAAAGCAGGTCGGCCCAGGGCTCAGATAAAGGAAAAAAGGGGAAGAGCTGGGGGCAATACCAGAGTTGGGAGCAATACCAGGGCTGGGCTAGTTCAGAGCTGCAGGACAGAGC
Source organism: Erpornis zantholeuca (assembly GCA_013400515.1). Classification (NCBI taxonomy): domain Eukaryota; kingdom Metazoa; phylum Chordata; class Aves; order Passeriformes; family Timaliidae; genus Erpornis; species Erpornis zantholeuca. The sequence continues at coordinate 62,975 of VZTN01009058.1, read as the reverse complement.
GAGGAGCACTGGCAGTGTGTCCTACTTAAACTCAAGTAATTGGTGGGTACTGAATAATAACAGTGCTGTGTGTTGCTTTATCCTGCTGAGGCTGATTCTCCTTTATGTGTGAATGTGATCACTTTGATGTTTCGATCTCACAGGCAATATGCCCTGATGGTACCTGCTGTCCTCCACAATGATTCTCCAGGTCAGGCTTGCCTGCAGTTTCTTAACCTCAATGAGACAATATCCGTCAGAGTAATCCTAGAATACAGCTCTGTTAATAGCACTATTTTTAAGAAAACCATGACAGCAAGCAGTGGTCTACAATGTTTCAATTTCAAGGTAAGTTAATTTTAATTTATGTGCCAATGGAAAAGAAATGTAAATAGGGGCAAGAAAATAAAAGCAGAGAGTGCAGGAGAGGAACAAGCAGGGAAAGAAATAAGGCTTATTAAAGAGAAAATGAAGCATAGGAGAGCAACAGAGTAACAGACAAGGAGGCATTTTTTATAGACATAAGTAGTTAAGAAAAGACCCAAGAAAGGTGATGAAGTTGGTAGAAGTCAGACTGTGTCTCTTTGTAGGAGACCAGGCCACAGGTATTGCTGTTCAACAGGTTCTGGAGCAAATTACTTCAGGACTAACAACCTCCCCATGTTTTCCTGATTTTTCAGATTCCTCCTGTCCGCTCTGCACCACTGGCTTTCATTTCCTTCTCTGCCAAGGGCACCACTGTCAGCCTAGAGGAGCGGCAGTCGGTGATGATCTGGAGCACAGACAGCATCGTCCTGGTGCAGACAGACAAACCCATCTACAAACCAGGGCAGACCGGTGAATGTCCACTTTGTCTACAACACAGGCCTCAGGAGGCAGTGCCTGCAGACAGAATTTCAGGCTGAGCTACATTCTAGGCAGTTTCTTCAGAGTTCCTCTTAAAACTATTACAATTATTTGCTGTGGAGCTTAGGGAATCATCTTCAGGATGTCAGGAGACTGTCATCCCGTGATCCCTATTATTCTCTTTGTCCCTTCCTCACAGGTGACAGAAGCTGTCACTGCTGCCATTTCATTACTGATGACAGGCCAGGATAGTGGGAAGAGGTGATTAGATCACCACCTGGCATAAAACCATGCTTCCAGAATCTTCCCTCTTTTGTGGGGCTGGTCAGCATCAAAATAGTCTAAACACCGAGAGTGAAATTCATTACTTACAAATTATATATTATAAATTATAAATTAATTATAACTTGTTAAAGACAAAATCATGCTGTTTACCTTCTGGCTTCTAATGTGTTTGGACTTCAGATTTTCATGCTGCATTCTTGCACTCACGCTGTTCCCTTATCCATGCTTCTCACCTGGCCTTTAAGCAGAGCTCCATTTATCTAAATCCATTCCTCAGTTCACTTCCAGGCTTTAAGGCTCCTAGCACACACTTCAGGAAACACTAGGAGAAGACTTCCTCCCAGAGATTAGCCACGTAATTCAGCCATTAGACTAGATTAGTTTTGCTTTAATGACGATGAGTTCTATCTACATAGGTACAGAGTATGAAGGAAAGCTTGCCATCTGGAATTTGGTCCACCAAGGCATCCAGTATGGGTTGTTTATTGGTCAAATGTCTTAGGTGTGAGCTGTGAGAAACAGCAGACTAAAGCAAATTAATGAAAGTTAATGCAGTTTTATTTCTTCAGTCATCCCCTTTCTGTGAGGTTAAATTTTTATGAAAGTAAACTTTACACTGGTAACATAAAAGGAAACTTATTCAATAGCACAAGAACATGATACTGTGGAAATGTCCCTTAATCAAAGTCTGTGTAGGATTCTTCTACCTTCAGATGCATTTCCTTACGTGCATCCCCACACAAGTGGGACTGTGAAACTGGGAGTTCTAATAAATGCAAAAACCATGCTCAGCCAAACAAACTATGGTCAGTGCTAACACCCTGTTCCTTGCCTTTACAGTGAGGTTTCGTGTTGTTGCCCTGGATTTCAATTTTAAACCTGTTCAGGAGAAGGTGAGTGACCAAAAATATTCCCCTGGATTTGGAAGTTCTAGTGGACAACTTCTTCTCAAATTTTACATAAAGGATTGCTGTGGATAAAATGAGATGTTGCAGAGAATAAATGCCAAAGAATTTACCTAATTTCCTAAGCATATTCTGTAATCCTCCCTGTCAGAGGCACAGGGAAGAGGGAAAGTGTGTAGCAGTTTGAATTCCTGACACACCTTCTGCTATCACTGGGAAAGAGGCTTAAAAAACCCCTCCACATTGTTGCCACAGATATTATCTTAGCCAGAAAGCCCATGGTTCAGTGTCCTGCTATTCCAGTTCACCAACTGTTGCTTTCAGGCATCAGTAAATCATCCACCTGGCACTTCGCCCATTTCAGAAATGGGTGAAATGAAAGAGAAAGCTGTTGCCACAGTTGTTTATCCCCTCAGAGGTATTCTTTCCACTGCCAGCAGTCCCTCTCCATGCTCCTAGTACATAAGCCATCTGATGGAAGGGTCTTCACTGGCTTCCTCTCTGGTGCTTGAAATGCAGGAGGCAGCACTGCAGTACCAAAAGAGCTGCTGCTAAAAAGAAGCATGGTTTGTGTGCATCTCTGTAACTCTGCTCACTCAAACACTCTGAGATTGCACTAAAAACACTATGGTTGGAAACCATTCTCATTTCATCTCTCTCTTTTATGCAAGCTTCCTATTGAAGTAAAAATGCTATTAAACTGATTAAAATAAGAGATGAGGATCTCTGGTTAATGGTATTATGCTGAATATTAGTTATACATTTCTCACAGTCCTGAGGAAAAATAATTTGTGTTTGATCAGCCACCTAATATCTTCTTCCACTTTGTTTTTTCCTATTTCAGTACCCGCTGATTTCAATTCAGGTAAGAAATTTTTGTCTTTGTACTGCATTACTCAGGGCACATGTGCTCACATGGGTTTGTATGTGTCCATACACGGACAAATCTTGCTGCTGAGTACACCAGCAGAAATTAACAGAGACTTCACAAAAACCAAGGATTCTTTCTGAGCCTGACTGACAGGGAAAGCACTCCTATAATCATTCTAGCAGTCAAAAGTTTAGTGTTCTTATGTCTGCCTTTGACTCCCTTCCCCTTCCCCCAGATTGCTCAACTTATTTTGGGGTATATCTTTTTGCAACTCTAGTGTTGCTAAAAACTATGAACAAATATATGTTGTGAATACAATACTAACTATGTCAGCACTTTCGTGGCATTTTCTGGTGATTTTTATAAAAATTGCCATTCATGTCCAGATAGCATACTTACAAGTTTTTATGTTACACTCTGAAGTTGGAGAACTTTATTTTCTTTGCAGTGAAAACATACACTGAGCCCTCCATGGGTTTCTTTCCCAGACATTGCTGTAAAGAGTCAAGGAAATGGTGTGAATGAGTTTTCTTTAGTCTAACTAGCATAACATATACTAAGAGGGAAATGCCACCCCAGTGAATGCAGAATAAATGTTTCCTTCCTTTTTCTGGCAGCTGAAAAAAAGGCTGGGGTTGCTAAAGGCCAAGATTTGTGTGGGATAAACTTGTCTGAAGGAAAAGCACAAAGAAGATTTTCTTTCTCTCCCCTCTTGACACAAATCTAGAGCAACATATCCTAAAGAGCAGGAAAGAGCAGTATTATGCAACTTTCCCTGATGATTGAGGCTAATAAGTAGGCTGGCAGAGGATGTCTAAATCTGGGAGCAATAGATGAGAATCGAGCAACATTAATAATAACATGAATAATCAGAGTGCAAAGGCGTAATTTAACTCAACGCACGTGCATTAAGCAGTTTCTCCAATGAGTTAAAGCAATCTGCTCTGTTTTCTTCTTTGTTGGTGGTTTTGTGGGCTAAAAGCAAAAGATTTCCAAGGCAGGAAAGCCTGTGAGTCTGTGTTCTTTTTTTCTTCAGGATCCAAGAGGCAACAGGATCTTGCAGTGGCAAAACGTGAAGTCGGAGATGAACATTATTCAGCTAGAGTTCCCACTCACTGAAGAGCCTATCCTGGGGAACTACGAAATTGTCGTAGCAAAGAAGTCAGGAGATAAAACAAATCACTCCTTCCTTGTGGTGGAATATGGTAAATGCCACCCATTTTTTTAATTCAGTGTAGAAAACATTATTAGAGATGAACCCAGATCAAACATCCCTTTTGACTGCTAAAACTTCAAACTGCTTCCTGGCAAATGCAGCTTCAGTTAGGTGCCATTAAGAACTGGAGAGATAAAAAAAGAAAAAGAACAGTAAAAAAAAAAAAAAAATAAAAGAAAAATTAACCATTTTTCACGTACTCAGCCAGCAAAATAATCTACATAAGAAATCAGCAAGTCGATTGCAAATTTCAATGAGACAAACTAAATTTTCCCAGCTATGTCCATGAACTTTCTTGGCCAAAGCTCAGCAAGGCATCTAGACATCACAGGATTCAATTCAGAAGTCCTGCCTTCTCTTCAAAGAGTTGCAGAAATACTTTAGTAAGCCTTTGCAGATCAGGCCAGTTGTTAATAATTTTGCCACTCCAGTTCTGAGACCCCATTCCCTCCATGACTAACAATGAGATGTGTCCTCACTTTTGCTTTCATCCTAAGAGGGTCTGCAAATTTACAATATGCCAGTGATGGGTTTTTTTCTTTCCATTCTTTGTCCTAGTGTTGCCAAAATTTGATGTCACCATCACTGCACCAGAAAGCCTTACAGTTCTGGATTCGGAGTTCACAGTGAGAGTCTGTGGATTGTAAGTACCAGGTGCAGAGCTGTTAGGTAATGTGCTGAACAGGAAGAACTTCCCAAGAACAGGGGAAAGAGATGGGGCTTAGAGAAGAAACCAAAATATGTAGGGCCTCAGAAGAGGTTGGTCAGGTTTGACTTGGTCACTGGAGCTTTTATTTATTTGTGTGCTCATCTCATTTTCTTGTATGAGTACTTGGTTCTAGATGGTGTTCTGTGAGTTGGATAAATCTTTCAGGAGATTCCCTGGTAAACCAGTGCCCACTCCCAACAACCCACTTCAGAGGGAGACCTTCATAAAGCAGAGCACCATTAAATTCTGGCAGGGATCTTATGGTTCCAGCTGTCTAACTCCTCCTCCAAGCTTGGTCTTTCAGAGGGACCTTGCTTACGGCAACACCAAGATCTTGTAATTTGGAATCCAGAGTTGAAATCCTGATCCCCTAGCATATATGAGGAGTTTGGCTTTGATTTCAGTGAGTCTAGAACTCCAGTCTAAGATGAAGATTGGAGACACTAATAACAGTCTTAATTTGGTCAGTAGCCGTGTCTGTTCATTATGTTTATAAAGGTATTTATAATTTACATTTTAGGTGTGGTTTTTACATTTAAGGTGTGGCTTTATTTCATGGGTTTCGATGTGAAAAATAACTTATTTTGATTTCTGAGTTTTATTTTCTTATTTGTTACAGCCAGAGAGCTAGAAAAAATTCCATGAAACTACTCCATGGTCTGGCTGCCCAGCTCAGTGCTTGTCCTGGATCTATTCCTGCACATGTTAGCTTAAGGTTATTTTTCAATCAGTAGCTCACAGACCTCATCAGCTCATATTTCCTCTTCCCCTAGGTACACCTATGGCCAACCTGTTGAAGGGAAAGTCCAGATCAGTGTGTGCAGGGATTTTGATTCATATGGGAGGTGCAAGAAGAGCCCAGTTTGTCAGTCGGTTACCAAAAATGTATGATACATAATTATTATTCCTCTTCATGCTTGTCCTCTCTCCTGTGCTCTTGTTTCTCTCCCTTTGTCCATCACACTTCGTTTTCTCTCCTTGATGTTTCTCTTCACTCTACTCATGTCTTTGCTAGAAGCTCAGGGCACCTCATTTCTCTTCTTGGCTTCCTGCAGGCCTGAAGGATTGACATGTTTCTTATTCATGACTCAGTTTCCCATAAACATGTGTAAATCATGTTAAAGGTACTGGGAAAAGATTTCACTCACTACAGAAGGGTCCTGTGTATTGTCAACACCCTTTGCAAGCGATGATCCTTCACAACAGGATTTTTCTTCCCTTTCCAGCTGGAGAGAGACGGTTGTTTCTCCCAGGTTTTCAGCTCCAACATCTTTGAGCTACATCGCACTGGCTACATGAGGAACCTCGATGTGAAAGCCACAGTGACAGAGAAAGGAACAGGTAAACCCTTCCAGAGAGACAGAGACAGCAGCAGTGGTGTGGTCAAGAAGGAGAGCAGGAGATACTCAGCCTCTGATTGCTGAGTACAAGAATGTCTCCCTGAGGAAAGGCCCTTTTTATAAGCACAGTGACCATCTCCAGGCAATCTCTGAAGAGGCTCTGTGCAGGACAAAGTGTCCATCTTCTTTTGACTCTGGGCATGTCTTCCAGGCCTGCAATTTACAGCTGCTCAGGTTATTTCCATAACTCGGGTGATGAGCACCATACAGTTTGAGAACGTGGATCGCCACTACAGAAGAGGAATTCCTTACTTTGGACAGGTAAGCAAGAGCTTAGAGGGATTGTATGGAAGATGATTGACAGGCAATCACTTAACAATGATGGCAACCTCTAGGGGACTCTTTGGGGTGGGGGTGTTCTCCCCAAGCCTCTTTCGTTACATGCAGCGCCCTTCTGGGAATACTGAATACTGAAAACTATTAGTTCATTCTGAGTTTGATTCTGCCAGAAATACTTTAAATCAGAACTCTTCATTAACTAGCTTTTTTCTAACTTGCATTTTAAGCTTGCTGTAAATCACTGCCTCTCCCTTCAGAACTGACCATCACATGCCAGCCAGACATGAATAAAAACACTGGTGGATGGGGGAAGAAAGAGGGAAAGGAATTTAGGACACACACAAAAAATCAAGGCAATTACAACAGTTTTTGTCTCAAAAAGGTTTTCCATCATTTTGTTTCAGGACAATACCCACATAACTCTGACAGTGGTTTAAAGGGTAGGGATAAATCTCTCTCCTTCAGTTCAGCTTTTCTCAGTGAGGAAAGGATAAGGGGCACCAGTAGCACTCAAAAGAGATGAGATTGTCTTTCTAGAGTGAGGTTTTTTCCTCTCTGGAAAGTCTATATAACTTTCTTGTTTGGTTCCATTCCCACTCTCTTCTTTTTCTTAAAAGAAAATCAAAGTAAACACTCATTTCTAGCAGCATAGAATTTACTTAATGGGATTTGCTATTTTGCTGTTTGTTTGTTTGTTTGCTTAAAACATAAACAGCAGAGACAATGTAGACAGAATGAGAAAAATGTTCAAAATATATATCTGGAGAAAAGGCCTTCAGACACTGAATATAGCAGCAGCAGACTCTCGAGACTAAGGAAAAAATAGGAAGGGAGAAAAAAAAACTTTTTTAAACTGCAAATGTATAGTCGGAAGGGACTGATGAGAAAGAGATGAGACATGACAAGTTCTTGCTCCACAAAAGGACATTATCAATGGTGTGGCAGATGCTGAGGAAGCTCCTGCTCCAAACCTCATTAGATAGCTCAGATAGTTGCCAGAAAGTGCAGAGACATTTCAGTTGTCTAGTATTGCTTTGAAGGAAGATGAAAAAGCAATTTTGCTGTTTGGAGAGCAAAGGAGTGCAAAATATCAGTATCTATATACAGAAAGACAGTATGCTCAACATGTTTCACATTCCCTTTTACAGATCAAACTGGTAGACAAAGACAACTCTCCTATTTCCAATGAGGTTATTCAGCTATTTGTCAATAACAAGAACACAGACAACTTCACCACGGATGATAATGGTGTTGCTGAGTTTAGCATTGACACATCCGAAATGTTTGATCCCGAGATCAGTCTGAAAGTGAGTACAGAACAAGGCTGAATAGAGAAAAAGACAGAGATGGCTGCTCTCAAATTGAACCCAAAAAATGATGGGATGAGGTTCGAATTCCAGTAATAAAAATGTGCTTTCTCCATCTTATTTCACAGTTTAGAGCTCTCAAAAATGACCACAAGAGAAGTGAGGAAAACATCTGAGTTGTTGCAATGCAATGGCTTGCTGCTAGGCTGCTTTTCCCTGACCAGTTTGGCTTTAGATGCTGTTCTTATCTACATGCATTATGTGAACTAATGATTCTGATGTCAGAATGTGGTGATGATTTTCCTAGCAATATATATTTGTTTTCCTTTTCTTCCCCACTCCATCTCCTGATCAGGCAATTTATAAAACCAGTGACCACTGCCACTATGAAGGCTGGATAGAGCCTTACTACCCAGAAGCATCCCTCTCCGTCCAGCGCTTCTACTCTTGGACTAGCAGTTTTGTGAGGATTGAGCCCTTATGGAAAGATCTGAAATGTGGGCAGAAGAGGAGGATCACTGTGCACTATGTCTTAAACACAGAAGGATACAAGAGCATCAACACCACGAACTTCTACTATGTGGTGAGCATGAGGTTGTGGGTTGGTTTGCTGAAAGGGCTTTACTGGGAAGCTATCCCGCAATCCGTCCACAGGAATTACAGCAGTGAGAGCTCTTCATGGTACTCTCAGCCTCTCTCTTTTCTTCCTTTTGCTCCTGCTTTGTGACCAGCAGCAAGGTCCCCAGCAGCAGCAGTGGGAGCATTCAGCGTGCCCTAAGGCTCATGTTTAAGCATTCAAGATTGTCTCATTGTAGATTGTCCTGTCAATGCACAGCAAACCCGATTGCTGCTTTCTCCCTCCAACTTCTACCAACCCCTACATGTCTTGATCTTCTCTGCACAGGGCATGGCAAAAGGCAAGATTGTCGTTACAGGGGAAATTAAAGTTAATATCCAAGCTGGTAAGTTAAGTTGCCAATCCATGTTTTTGCATTAAGACAAACAAACAAACAAACAAACAAACAAAGACCCAGATGGTTGAATATAGCAGATCCTGGGAGGGCTGTATCTGTCTCCATCCATGCCTGTGTGCTTGATAGTAGCGCTACCACTAAGATCACTATAAATTCAGGTTTAGTCCAGCAATTAGTTAATTTGATATTAGTCAAATATCATTCTCTAAAGATCTTCCCAAAGGATGATGTAGGGAATGCAGCAGAGTGCTTTAGGGTCCCATCTGAATATGGTCACACGTTCAAATCTACAATAAATCTGAGACCACCTGGATTAAACCTTGGCATGTCACCTCCTGGGAAATGTTTGAGTTTATAGTCTAAATCCAGATTGCTCCACTGACTGATACAATTGCATGCCTGTTGAGTTTGGCTACTGCTACAATAAATCTTTGATATTCCTTCCTTGTTGGTGCCTTTATTTCTCCTAACAGGCCAAAATGGCACTTTCACCATTCCACTTGTGGTCCATGAGAAAATGGCTCCAGCCCTTCGGTTGCTGGTGTACACCTTGCACCCTGACAAGGAGCTGGTGGCAGACAGTGTTCAATTGCCAGTTGAGAAGTGTTTCAAAAACAAGGTGAGAAGCGCTAAGATATAGCAAGTCTTACCTGCTGTCAGGTAAACACAAATTCTTTGTGTGTACATCCACAACAGATTTCCAGTTTTGTTTCTTGTTTCCTTCCACTTCTCTCTACATTGCTCCTTTACTTTTTCGTTTTTCTCTTTGGCCTTATATCTTTTCTCTACCACTATCTCCTGGTCTTATTGTCAAAAGATATATCTTCTTTTAATATTAAAAGCTTTTCAGGAAACTCACATGAATCCCGAATGATTCTTGCCTCTCTTAAACTCTCCTAGTGTTCTATTTGGTTTCTGGATTTTCTGTTCTTCAGCATACTGAACACACTTTAGACTTATCCCATTTGATTATTCGATCTAATTTTTTTACACTTTTTTGTTGAAAAATGCATTTTGGATTTACCAGAATTAAATATACATAGAAAAGAAAGCAAAAATAGCATCTGGGGTTTAAGTTTTTCTTCCTTTTTTTTTTAAATGGTACATTTTCATTTATCATTATAAAATCAGATTTCGCCATTAAGATCTTTCTAATCTTTAGCTCCTAAAAAGTAAAATGCATGAAACTATAAGGCAAAACAAACCCAGTGACATTAAACAAAATGTTTCTAGTTACCCATTTCTAGTTACCCCTCCTGTTTTTTTTCCCTCTTATTTAACAAAAATGCAAAATAGATTTTGTTCTGAATTGATGCAAAACAGAATCTGTTTCATATATTTGCTAACATGGACCATGGACCTAGGAAAAATATTATTTGCTCATTGTTGTGATTATTACATGGAGTCAAGTCACAACAAGGTTTGATTTGATTCGATAATAACAGCAAAAGAATCACAATTTGTTTTAAATCACTTGAGGTAGGCTTCATTCAAGCTATGGCAGGAATCTAAAGGCTTATTGCCTAAGGCCCTGTATAACAGAGGCCTGGTCAAAACCTGCAGTGGAGACCAGGCATCCATCTCCAGGCAGATTTTCTGTGCTTTAACAGAAAATCCTTGCCCTCTCCTTCCTGCCTTCCACTCACAGGCAGAGTGCAGCCCCAGAAGCATGGATTAGCCATGCCAACATCTTTTTGACAAATTGCAGGTCCACTTGGAATTCTCTGAAAAGCAGAGGCACCCAGCTTCCAATGTCAATTTGGTCATTGAAGCCGCTGCCAACTCCATCTGTGCTGTGAGGGCAGTGGATCAGAGCGTGCTGCTCCTGAAGCCCGAGACAGAGCTGTCCACAGAAATGGTAAGCTGCCAAATGCTTTGTCTCCTTCCACTGCTTCTTCCTCCTCCATTACAGTGTCTCTCTGATGCCTTAGGTTTTAACTTTTATATTTTTCAAATCCTGTACTGCTAATGTAACTCTGAAGTTTTCTGTAGCTTGGTAAATGCTGTAATGCTGTTCTCTTATGCTGTTCTCTATGCTTAGATAGACATAACAAAACCTCTAACTTGCCCTTCAAGGGCACCTAGAAACAAGAACTGTAAACCATCATCCTGGGAAGAATAGGGGCAGGCTGGGAGAAATCACATCATTGGCTGTGTTCTGGTTGGTGAATTTATGTAGTTATAAAAGTGTGAAGCACTCGTGACTTGGGCATCCATTTTTGGGATCCACCAAGGCAGGACCTGTGGATTCTGAAGTGCGCACCTGAAGGCCTTACAAATAAATACCACCTTTATTCCTTTATTCCTGTCTGATCTCTGTTTCTAGGTAGTCAATATAAGGCATCATCTCCCCTTGAGATTGTTAGACTGTGTTAGAGTTCTACAGCTTTAGATGATCATAAACCATCTCCAGTAGGCAATGAAGACATTTTGTTTCCTGCGGGCTGGAAGTCGCCTTTCACGTGGGATTCAGTTTCCCCTGTGGCTGGTCTCTGGCAGCACAACCCTCTGGCAGCACATCTGCCACTCCTCCCAGCTTTGTGCCATCAGCACAAAATCATCAGCATGTGCCCCAACATCCAGACAATCAGTGAAGGTGTTGAACAAGATTGGACCCAGTACTGGTGTATCCTGCTGTCCACCACTAATTACTGGCCTCCAACTAGGTTTTGTGCCACTGAGCACTGCCCTCTGATCCCAGCCGTTCAGCCATTTCTCAGTCCAGGAAAGAGAGCATGGTTTCAAACAGGCTGACATCTCAGCTCTGGCAATTTGCAGTATTTGACAGTGTAAGTAAGGTTGATCTTTGCAGACACACAGTTTCTGTGTTTCCTTTCCCCTCACAGATATACAGCCTGCATCCCCTACAAGACTTTCAAGGCTACAGCTTCCATGGGTTCAATCTAGAAGAAGACTCCCAAGAGCCCTGTGTCTCATCTGACCACATCTTTCACAAAGGCTTGTATTACACACCTGTAATGTCTGGATTGGGCCCAGATGTGTATCAATTCCTCAGGGTAAATATCTTGTACATTACTTGTACTAAATATGCCGAAGTGAGTTTCTGCTTATGTAGTGCTAGATTCTGCAAATGACCCTGTTAGTAAAACTCATACACAGCAAACTCTCCTCTTGGACCTCTCTTCCCAATTGATTCTGGTGCCTACTGTGATTTTCCAGCACGCACAGAGTTCCCAAAATTGTTTGCAGAGATGTCTCTGGACACCTCTGAGCTGGAAACACAATAATGGGAAAGAGGGAAGAACGGAACAAACCTCAGATACAGTGCGTTTATTGCTAACACCAAACCGTGTTTTTTACAGGATATGGGAATTAAGTTTTTTACCAACTCTAAGGTTCGACAGCCAGTGGTATGCACCAGTGAGACTGTAAGACGTCAGCCATATGTGTTGAATGCAGGACTCGTGGCTCCTGCACACCATGTCAAATCATCAGGTAATACAGGGGGCAGGAAGGAGATTTTACCTTTCTCTTCAAAGGAAGTGGTATTTGTGTGATACAGACGTGGACAGTACTCATTAACAACATGGCTTTTGATATTGAATATTGGCCTGGCATAGAATGAGATAGTTTAAGCTAATGGCCAGTGCCCAAAAGAGTCTCTCAGATCTACACTTCTGATTCATGTCCAGTTTCTTGCTGGGAATTGCTGGCAATTGGCAGTGTCACACAAAACTAACAGTGTTGACACTGATTCCCTTCTGACCAGAGCTTGTTGGAAAAGACTGTGTGATTGTGGGACAGCAAACAGAACAAAGAGCCAAGTAACCTGAGTTCTAGCCCTAGGTCTCATGCTCATATTTGGACACCAAACCACTTCAAGCAATGTTTTTCTTTTCCTTTGACCCCAGGTTATACCTAACTGAGGGATATATTAGTAACATTAAATAATATTTTTGTGGCATTACATATAGTCTCAGGAAATTGTAAAACACTTATGGTCCTTCATACTGGCCCACTCACATTCAAACCTGTCCTTTCTGGCAGTCTCCATTCTGTGAACCAGGTTTTACCAAATTCTCATTATCTCTTACCAGCTGAAGCTGTTAGGGAGGAACAAGAGAGGAGACTCATCCTTGAGACCATTCGGGAATTCTTTCCTGAAGCTTGGATTTGGGATATAGTTACAATTAAGTGAGTACTGCTTCTTTCATCTCTTTGCCTTGCTTTAGGCAAATATGTTCTAGATTTAGAACAAATATGTTCTCTGATGTCCTGCAAGGTGGCAATCCCTTGCCACCTCATCTTCCTTTTTGGCCTGGAAGACCTAGTTTTTCAGTCATCAGCTGCCCATCTGCCCTTCTCTTTTCCATGATGAAATTACCAAAAATGTCCCTAAAAACACCTATTCCCACAATGCGTGTACCGTGAGTCATATTCCCTTCCTCAGAAGAAGGACACCTCTATTTATAATATGGATTTGCCAAACTCAAGGAAATGATGGGCAGAAGAACCTTCAAATGGACTTTCCTCAGGTTTTAGTGACAAATTCCAGGGATAGTATGTGGGATTTCTGCAGATAGAATAAGGGTAGTTCTGATTTTCAAAACTTGTTGCCTCTACTGAGAAGCAAGTTGTATGAAATTTATCCTTTCTAAAACTTTCATACTTTCTCCATTCCCATCAGCTCTACTGGAAAAGCCAGCATCTCATACACCATCCCTGACACCATCACCAAATGGAAAGCCAGTGCTTTCTGTGTGGAAGGGCTGGCTGGATTTGGCTTGTCTGTGCCTGCCACCCTGACAGCCTTGCAGCCTTTCTTTGTTGATTTGACCTTGCCATACTCTGTCATCCGAGGAGAAGATTTCCTGCTTAGAGCCACTGTCTTCAACTACCTTAACCAGTGCATTAAGGTGTGTACATCTGCCCACACTGATAGACCTTACCCCATCTGCAAAGACACTACAGCAAAATGATTGTTGTGGGTGGTTGGATCTCCTCTGGACTGAGGTACTGCTCGTTCTAGCTGACAACAGATTATCCTGACTGGATTTGTCCTCTTAAACCACTATAGAGCAAAGGGAGATCTTGTGAACTGTGACTAGGACAGGTCTGTAAGGCAACTCTGAGATCCATAGAGAAAGGAAAGAAGTGCTCTGAAGAGTATCATTCACCATCCACAGTCATGCAAGGCATCAATGGTTTAAGTGATGTCTCTTCCTTAGGAATCAGGTGTGCATATGCTTAACATCTCAATCAGAATGTTGTGAGAAACATGAGGGAAAACTGTTCAGGTTACATCTGATAGATGATAAAAAAAACACCATCATCTCAGGCCTTAAATCTGCTTTACAATGTTAAGTCTGGACCTAAAGAGATAGTCTTTCGCCCTCCCTAATAATGAAGCACTATTTGCATATGGTACAAAACCTTCATCCCATTACACTCCTCTTTCTGTTCTCAGATTAATGTTTCACTGTCGGATTCCCCCGATTATCAAGCCAAACTCATATCCCCAGAGGATGACGGATGTGTATGTGCCAAGCAAAGAAAGACCTATGTCTGGAATATTTACCCCAAAGAAATTGGTATGTGCTTTGAATCTACTTGTTTTTCTGTGATGAGATTGGCACTAATTTATATCTCACCTGAAAAAACTTAATCCTTTTGCAACCTAGAAAACTTGGTCTACTACTGGTGTTTTCAGTTGTCTGGGTTAAAGAGCTTCTCCACAACTTCAGTGTGTTTATCATTCCTATTTTTATAGATCAGTTCTCTTCCCATATGTCTCACCTATAGTGACTGACCATTCATTATGTTGAGCTACTTCATCTTATTAATCAAAAAATTTCTTGCTTTCTCAATCATCCTGCATGACAGAGGTCCATCTTTTTCCTTTTCTGCTGCTATTTAAGGTAATGTAGTGTTCAGGATCACTGCAGAGACCAAGGATGATGGAGCATGTGGAGACAAAGCCCCCAGGAACATCAGTATTGACTACAGGGACACCCAGATCAGAGCACTGCTGGTTGAGGTACTGCTGGTAGCTCTTGCTGTTTGTCCTGTACGCCTTTTCCTGAGGAACTTAAAACACAGAAGAAGTACCAAAAGCAAGTAAAAGTTTTTCAGGTTCCCTAAAGAACTCCTGGTATAGCTCCACCTGGCTGGGAGAGGGTCTGGCTGTTCAATCTAAGCCCTAGTCCACTCCCATCTGATGTCCTCTTCCATGAGGATCAGTGGGTGTTGGTAAGTGCATGTCTCCCTCGTGCAGAGGAGAAACTGGAAATGGGGGACTCCATCTGATGGGATCTCCCTTTTAGGAGCATCGTACATGAACTTGTAAACTGCTGCTTCAATCCACCTGTTTTATGATGTAGGAGGCTGGGAAAGGGGGTGGTTTTTTGTCACTGAATTTCTTCTGCATGCTTTTGTCTCATCCATTGTATGTGTCTCTTCTTTCCATCTCCATGCAGCCCGAAGGAATCAGAAGGGAAAAGACTCAAAACTCCTTAATCTGTACAGAAGGTAAGGGTCTTATATACTGCTGTCTTGAGAAGAACTGAAAGGAAGGCTGGACTATGCACTCTTGTCTGCAGTGCTTGTTGATGTTTTCCCTTCCCTTTTTCCCAGAGTTGTCCCTATGACAGCTAGTATGAGTGTAACAGTTCAATTCCCTGCTACCAAATTCCTGTGTGGTCTGGTGCACACCACTGAGGCAGCATCTGTGCCTTGGTCAGATGTGCTCAGATGCTGAAGGAAGTCTGCTATGAATCTCTCAAAGGGAGATGACCTTTCTGTGCAAAATATGTCCTGTGTTTCATTCACTCATGGTGACTGCTGTCCCCCAATCCAAGGATACCTGTAGCTTACAGCTTTCCCACGCTGGTGGGAAGACCAAACATAATGTTCCTTTCCCCACCATCTCAGTGCTGACAGCAAACAGTTCCTAAGGTTTCTTGGCTGGCCTAAAAGAGGCAAAAAAGCAGTTCTGACCCTCATCAACCAGCTCTAGTCATTGTCTCACTGAAGAACTCCCCAAGGGTCACAGATACTACGACCTGTGAGCACCAGCCTTACCCTGTTTTATTGTTTTCTGTTGAGCAATGATGGTAACTGCACCACTTGATCTGTTTTTCACAATTTTGATATTGCTGTCTCCCTTCTCTCTTGGTGTTCTTGATGAATGCTGTGAATTTAACTTTATTGCTGTCTCCTGTGTGCAATTTCGTACTCTGCAAGTTGTACCAGGAGCATTTCACTGTTATAATTAATATTCCTATGCAAATGAAAAATATTTCTCTCCACAGATGATGTGGTTACGCAAGATATAGCTCTAGAGCTACCTACAAATGTTTTGGAAGGATCAGCCAGAGCCTCATTTTCTGTTGTTGGTAAATACGTAATTAATAAAATATAAAAATAGAAAAAATGTGAAAATACAGAAAAAAGCTCTTTCAGGATTCAAAATGTGAGTTTCCACTCCCTGTGTGGGAAACCTTTGAGAAAAGAGACTGATTCGGATCTTGTCCAGCAATGGTCTGCATCAGCAAGATGAAGTTTAAATACCAGTTGCATCACTCTTCACTATTCTGTTTAAATTTACTGCATTTGAAAGTCTTTGTTTGAAAGAGCAGCACAGTTCTGAGTTTTGACCTCAGCCAGACTCACACTAGTATGACTTTTTTCTACACACCCTCCTGCAAATCAGAGATGCCAGCAGAGTTTTTTCAGTGTTTTCAGGACATGGACTTGGTTACATGACCCACTAGACATAAAATCCTTGCTTTGTAATGTTGGTGACTTTCAGAAGCTCATTCCAGAAACCCCTTTCTGGGTCTGTGCTACCTTTCCTAGAAATAACAACTTAGAGGTGGTCTATCACACATCAGGATTATCAATGTCCCTTTGCAGCATTAGTTGTTAATTCTGAAATAAATGTTGCAATGTAGCATCTCTGGCTATTCCCTTCTATGCTCTGGAAAGAGAGGCTTCCTGCAAGTTCCTTTCATTTCCAACAAGAAGTATCTGCTTGAAATGGCAGATGTTTCTGGTAAGGGCAATTTAGACTAAGAAAGGAGAGGCAGGGAAGAGACTCTGTTGGCTGCAAAACACAGCAGAACTGGGCACTGAGAGCTTCATGCTTGTTCGGAAGGCTCCCAACCCCTGTTAGGCTTTTATGATTCTGCCTGGGGAATGGGAATTACTGGTAATTTCAGTGGCCATGAGCTGTGCTAATCCCCCTCTCACCTCCTGCTCCTCAGGTGACATCATGGGCACCGCCATGCAGAACCTGCACCAGCTCCTCCAGATGCCCTTTGGCTGTGGGGAGCAGAACATGGTCCTGTTTGCACCCAACATCTATGTCCTGGACTATCTGAACAAGACAGGGCAGCTGAGCAGGGAGGTCAAATCCAAGGCCATTGGATACTTAGTGAGCGGTGAGAGCTTTGTGGTTCCCTTACAATGTGTGCTGGAATTGCTGTTGAGGCCTGGTGAGCAGAAGCAGCAGCAGCAGCAGCATGGCAACCCTGGCAGATGGCATCACAGTTGTAGCACAGCCCAGAGACCCAAGGGTTTGCCCTGATCAAGACATTCTTTACTTTTCTTTATCTTCTTATCTTGGGCCTTTTTGGTGATGTGCAACTGCCATGTTTTCTTTGAGGTTTTGCCTTTTAGTCCCCTTCTCTTTTTCCACTCAGGCACAGTCTGTATCCTGATTCTGTTAGTTTAGCTGGAGCATAGAGCTGACAGAGCTCTGCCTATTCCATCACTCCGGTTTTCTGCAAGACAAGGTGTTCCATACTTCCATTTATAGGATCCCTCAGGGCTCTCCTCCTGCTTGGTAGATATACTTGGCCTTTCCATTCTTTCCCACTGTGGTTTCAGGCAAGTATGTTAGCAAAGAAAATGGGGTTTTGCTTTTACATCCAAAACCACTTCCTTTTCCATGTTCTTCCAGGCTACCAGAAGCAGCTGTCATACAAACACCCTGATGGGTCCTACAGCATCTTTGGCACCAGAGATAAAGAAGGGAACACCTGGTGAGTGACTGGGAGCAGAAGTGGCTCAGAGAGGAATTTGCATTCAATTATCATGATGCAGATAAGTGGCAGTTTGCTGGCTAAATCAGATGTACAGAGCTGTCTCGGACTGGGGGTTGGTAAGTACTAAAGAAATGTCTGTCCAGGCAGGGTGCACAAGGAGAAATTAATCCCTAACGACCCAGCTGACCTTCTGATGCACACTCCTGCTGTCCTCCATGAAACCCTTTGCACTGTGGTGCTCTGTAGACAGGATCTGCCTCAGAGTTTGCTGGACATCCTTCCCATGTCCCATTTGGCTGCTCATGCTTTAACTACTCTGTCTTGGAGGAGCACACAGAGAAAGAAACACACCAACATTCTGGCTTTAACTCTTCATGCTCTTCAACAGCACGAATAGGAGGGCTGGCTTCTTCTGTACCTTCCAGTGCTCATCTCACAGCTTCCTCTTTCCCCTGCAGGCTCACTGCCTTTGTGTACAGATCATTTGCACAAGCTGGCCGCTTCATCTACATTGATGACAGTGTCCAGTCTCAAACCCTGATGTGGCTGGCAAGCAAACAGAAGCTAGATGGCTGCTTCAGGAGCGTTGGGACACTTTTCAACAACGCATTGAAGGTAGCAGAGAATTACTACTTGGCCAAATTTACACTTTTTAATTAAGAATATGCTCTCCTATTACTGCCAAAAACTATATTTCACTCCAAATGCCTCTCTTCTTCCAAGGGCTAACTCTCCACATCTTATAATGACTATTTTCAGCTCGGTCAGGTTTCCTACACCTATTTAATATGTTATGTGTACCTGAGATAGGGTTACAGGACTGTAAGCTTGAAGGAGGGATGTTTTTGGATTTAATAGCCAAGGGTTTCTCTGGATTTGTAAACTAATCAAGAGCTCCCTTTGGACTGCCTCCAGGACTGGCCACACTCTCTCAGCTGGGACATGGCAATTCATATTTAAAGGCTTCTCATCTGTGGCATTTGCTGATTATTCCTCTCTCCATGTCATTTTCAGGGAGGAGTAGATGATGAGCTGTCACTCTCTGCCTACACCACCATTGCCATGCTGGAAGCTGGGCACTCCAGTTTGGTAAGGAGACCTTCAGCTCCTGGTATTCAGAAGGACCTGGTCCCCAGTTGTTGACTTGGTTCCAGCAGCTGCTAAATTGTCTAGGTAGTAAAGAGAGAGAAAGAGGGGGAGAGAGCTCCCAGAGTAGGTGACCGTGCTCTGTATCTGCACTGGTTGCTGTGATAGAGGAAGTTCCCATCCCTATACCCCTAAACCACCAGTCTTTGAGTAGAAATTGTACAAACCTCAGTGGGATTAGGTCTTCTCATTAGGTCTTCTCAGAACATTTAGTGACACCCCTTAGTTTCCAATAAAAAGACTTGACAAGTAGAAACTCACACATGACACGGAGTAACACACACACTGTAGCTCAGCCTCAAGGATGTCCCAGTCAAGAAAGTAAGTTGCTGCAGGTTAATTGATGAAATCTACCAGTGGAACTAAAAGCTGTGTTGGAAAAACAGAGGTCTGTCTGAGCAAAAGCTGATCTGCCCTTTTCAAATAGTTGGTAGGACAAAGGTGACTACACAGGAGATGTTAGACTTCAATATCTGAGTTAGCCTCCACTTTGTCATATCCCTTCTGAGGACACAGAGTCAAACTACACTTTTTGTGGGTGTAAAGTTAGTTCAGCCTCATAGAATTAAAGTTACACCAAAGTCAGTGAGGATAGAAACTACTAAGTTAGATTTGTTCAAGACAACAAATTTTGACTATAGAAATAAAGAGCAAATTATTATGAAGGTAAGCAGAAGGAATTATCTGTGAAAGAAACAGAAGAGCTTTCTGTTTATAGACCAGCCTCTTTAAGAACACTGCTGAAAACCACTTTATTTGTTTGATGTCTCCTGTGAAATCCCTTCTTGAAGAATTCTGTATTCTCTCTCCTGAAGTAATTTCACAAGCTGAAATCCCACTCTCATTGCTGTGATAGTGACAGGATGAGGAACGGGTTTAAGGAAAATGAATTTTTGAGCAGGTGAAGAATACTGTCCTGAATTAGATCCATATGCTTTTTTGTTTTTAAGTACCCTGTAATCCGAAATGCCTTTTTTTGCCTGGAGACTGCATCTGAGAAGAGAATCAGTGATGTTTACACTCAGGCACTCATGGCCTACGCTTTCTGCTTAGCTGGCAAGGCAGAGAAATGTGAATCATTCCTTGAAGTGTTACAGAAATCAGCAAAGGAAGTTGGTGAGTTTCAGTCACTTGGGGAATTTGGGAAGTGGGAAGATGGAATATATCTTACTGATGGTCCAGCCTTGACAATATTGAGAGTATGGACACATGAACCAAACGGCACAAATAATCTGTGGAGTTAATCTGCAGTGCATTCACTGCTCTGCAGAGAGCCCTTTTGAGGGAGAGGCCTGGATGCAGTGAGACTCCAAGGCAGCACAGAGCAGTGACACCCGTAATCAATTTTGGTTCCTTCCTCTCTTTGTTTATTCAGATGGCTCACTGCACTGGGAGCAGGAGGAGAGGTCTCCATCAGACAAATCTCCCTCCTTCCTTGACCATGCCCCTTCAGCTGAAGTTGAGATCACCAGTTACGTGTTGTTGGCAATGCTCTATAAACCCAACCGGAATAAAGAGGATCTCACGAAGGCCTCAGGGATTGTGCAGTGGATCATCAGGCAGCAGAATCCCTATGGAGGTTTCTCTTCTACCCAGGTGCCAAAACTACCTTCCACTCCATAGCCAGTCCTAGGAATCGGGGCACTCTCTCAGGGTTCCAGCGGGGCTCTGACTGCCTAGTCCTGTTTATCTTTTCTACTTGCTGTCTCTGAAAGAACCCAAACCTCTCTGTTAGGAGAGCAAAATATATTTTTCCCCTCTTCCTAACTATAGAAATGCTAAAGCCATACAAGAGTAATTTGACGAGCAACAAATACAGATATTTGTGTCGGGGATTAGCCTAGAAAACACCAAGTCCCATCTGTTAGATGACCCATGAGTTCTGTGTAGCTCCTCATAAAACACAGGCTTCATCACTATGAAAACCTCTAGAAGTCTACCCTGGTGCTCAGATTTTATGTTCTGAGACCTTTTTATTAGGAGAGCAATTCTTCTTCCCTAAAGCATAAATGAGAGAATGAAAGGTCTCTTTTTATATGGGAACCTTGGAACAATAGACAAATTCAGCAGGAGCAACTGCAGTTGGTGTTGCAACAGTGACTCTGGTCTCCTCTGCTCTGGTCACATTGTGTAGCAAATTGTCTTTTATTATTTTCTTTTTCTTCAGGACACAGTCATTGCTCTTCAAGCCCTCACTGCTTATGGTGAGGCCACCTACAACTCTGCTTCACAAAATAGAGTGAAGATCACTTCCAAAAAGCCTTTTGAGAAGGAGTTTATTGT
Source organism: Erpornis zantholeuca (assembly GCA_013400515.1). Taxonomy (NCBI): domain Eukaryota; kingdom Metazoa; phylum Chordata; class Aves; order Passeriformes; family Timaliidae; genus Erpornis; species Erpornis zantholeuca. The sequence goes on along the minus strand of VZTN01009058.1, from coordinate 41,767 downwards.
CAACAATGAGAACAGGCTCCTGCTGCAAAAGACTCCCCTTCCAGAGGTCCCTGGGAAGTACAGCCTGACAATGAATGGCAGTGGATGCATATTTGTGCAAGTAAATGTCTGCTCTCTTCTTCATTGTGCCCCACATTTTGCATACAAGATAGCCATTGTTTTGATGATTTTCTAGCTGACTTCTCTTTATTTTTCCTAATTGTTTGATTTCCCTAGACCATTTAAATACTCTTTTCCCCATCCCACATTCTGATTCCTGGGGAGTTCTGGCACAGAAGGAGTCTTTCCTGATCAATATCTGGTTTCTTTCTGGGAGGTGACTCTGGGTAAAAGCACCTTCATTGTTAAGGAGTAGAAGTCTGATATGTTCATCATTGATATAAGCAAGGATCTTCCACATAAAACCATGTGCAACATTGCCAGAAATATTCACTAATTCTGACACATTTTTTGGAATGCGAAGAAAAGCCTTTGGCAAAATGCTTGAACAAAAGGGTTTTTTCCTCTTCCAGACAACACTGAGATACAATATTCACCTTCCAGAGGGGTCCTTTGGATTTCTGCTTTCAATACAGACATCGAACGCTTCCTGCCCACAGGATAGACCAGCGAAATTTGATATTGTCCTCACAAGCAGGTAATGTGCCATCAGCAAGCCAGCTGTGCAGATGACAAGACATGCAGAGAACACTGCTGTGTGTTTTCACTTCAGCTTCTGAAGTGAAGAACCACAAGCTGACCAACAAGCTGATGATGTCAGCCTGTGGGACACAGCATCCCAAAGGAGCGCTGACAGGGCCCTCTGTTGTTTCAGTTACACGGGGAAACGCAGCAGCTCCAACATGCTCATTATTGATGTGAAGATGCTCTCTGGCTTTGTTCCTGTAAAGTCTTCCCTGGATAAGGTAAACTTAGAGGAGCAAGACTAAATTACTCCCCACAGGGACAGAGGAGAAAACCAGAGGCGTGTTTAAGAATTGTTCAGCCACAAACCTTGTGAGGTGTTTGCTTGGCTGCACTGTTCATTATTGGCTGGAGGGAATGCCCTCCAGGGAGCTGTGAACACACAGACCTTCCTATATTTAAAATAGGAAGGGTTTCAGCTCAAGCCTGAGCAGCTGGCTGCTGCAACTGGGAGCTGGCACTGCCCAGGTAGGGAGAGGGTGGGGAACCTCTCAGACTAGCTCTGAAACGTAGATCACACCAGAGTCAGGCAGTATTCCCCAAGTGAATTGCAGTGATTGGTGCATTTAGAAAATGCTCATAACCCCAACTAAGTCAAGTGGTAGTTTTTTCTCCATCCTTTCCATCTATTCAACAGCATTTGGACTCCAGAAGTCAGCTTCCAGCCCTTGATATTTGAATAGGAGAAGAATGAATATCACAGACATGCAGTGGTAGGGTCTGAGGCAGCACTTTTTTTTTAAATGTTTTACAAACATATTTATCTCCATTTTCTTGTTTCAAAGCTCGTTGACAGTCATACAGTGATGCAAGTAGAAAACAAGAAAAATCACGTCCTCCTTTATCTGCAAAATGTAAGTTCTGGTCACTAACTATTTGATTTCCACAAAGGATGGAAACAGCATGTAATAGATATAACCACAATATGGATTTACCGCCTAAGGTGCATTTATCCTGTTCTCTTCCTCAACAGATTTTTACCATAACAACTAAGCTGCTTACTTCCTGAACTGCATGTAACATCCCAACCTTCCAGGCAGCTTCAAACTGACACCTGTCCTACCAGCAACTAGAATAACAAAAAAGTTAATTAAAAAAGAAGCACATTGAAATTAATCAAAATTCTTTCTCCTTTCAGTTAAAAGCAGATAAATACCAGAAAAGAGGTTCCCTTGTGTGTGTCTTGTTGATAGGCTTCTCAGAAACCTTGGTCTATCCAACAGCACAGGAATCACTGCATTCATTTTCCCCTGGAAAGATTTCCCATTGCTTCTCTTACACTAGATCACTACAAAATTTTACCTGTAATCTACCCTGAATCAGAATTTACTTAGTAAATAATTTGCTCAGGGCCCTGTAGAACTAATAGAAGCCAATATCCCAGTGATGCACATTGTAAATTGATTCCTAGTTTCCTGATGGCACATCATGTCTGAAATGGGAGGGGCTGGAATACCAGACTTTACTGTCCTGACCATTGGGAGACCCTGGAGAATTAAACTTGGTCCCTTTGGACAGTTTTTCCACCTCTGGAAATAGGATATGCAATAATTACAGAATCAGTTGATACAAGCAGGATAGAAATCCTATTAACTTTTCAATTGAGCTTCACTTCAGACTCACAAACATGTTTTGATAATGGCTGTCCCATATGTGTAGGTGTGGCATCAGTGGGATTTGGAATATGCAACCTATCAGTTACCACCCTCAATTGCTCCAGATGGTGTTGGACAAATAAAAAGACTGATGCAATCTCTGACCTTCCATTCCAGATCTCTCAGAAGAAAAGGAAAGAAATCACTTTCTCGGTTGAGCAGGACTTCGTAGTGACCCATCCCAAGCCAGCTTCTGTGCAGATCTATGATTACTATGAAACAGGTAGGTGTCTGATTTCAACCAGTGTGAAGGGTGTGGGAGGGACAGGGACAGCAGAGACACTGTGTGCCTTAAGGGAGACCCAGAACCCGCCCTGGTGCAACCAGCACTCCTCTGAGCTCCATCAGTATCTGAATCTAGGGCCGGGGAGGAACTCATTTCTCTTTCATGACCTTTGTCTCACGCCCATGGTGACCAGCGGTCATGACTAGAGAGTTAGGAAAATCCATGCACCAGAATTAAGGACATTTCAAGGACCTCCAGTTTAAGCATGAATAGGTTATATCCACCTCCAGGGTAACAGAAATGTTTCTATTCTTCTTCTCCAGAAGAGTATGCTGTTGCTCAATACACATCACCTTGCAAAAAGGTTGTTGCAGAAACAGACTAAGGATTCAGAAAGGTAAGTGAAAGCCAGAAAATAACCAAAGAAGCAGATAAGAAAGTGAAGTATAAAGCATGGACAGAGTGAGTAGAACAGGAACTATTGTCAAAGAAATGAAGTCTCCATGAGGCTTCTCAGGGAGCAGGCAGAGACAGTGGCCAGATCCTGTCCCAAGACATCAGTGGAATCTGAGTGGGGTCCACGTCACTGTTCATGGGAAGAGCTTAGCTTCTAGAATGAAAGCCAAAGTGCAGAACGCCCTGGGAAAGAAAGACTGGGAAATACCTTCAAAGCTTCCTCAAAAGCATGGACATGTAGCAAAGAAACATTTACCTATGGCCATAATTGAAAGTCTTCCCTCTGGAGCCTATGCTTCCCAGACCCAAGCAAGGTTTTCCACCTGGACTAACAGAACCTTTTTCTTGGGCAGTTAATACCTTATCTGAGGAGAACACGAGGTGACATGAATCATGGAGGTGGTGTATCAGGCAGTCAGAGGTACGATTCTGCCTCTCCTGTAGAGGAGGTCCAGGTCTGCATCCTGCTCAGCACAGCAGCTCTGCTGGCTGTTATCTGATGAGCACTTTCTGAGGAGTCCAGGCACAGCTTGCTGCAAGTCCTTGGTCCAGCTTTTGTCTGTTTCGCACAGAAAGAATTGACTATCCTGTATCTTGGGAAAAAAAATCTGTTCTGTAACCTGCAGCTATTGGTTAATTCTCATTGAGGTTATTTTCTTTCAGATTTTCACTTGCAGGAGCATCATGAATGTTGAACGAGTAGCCAAGCACCCTATTTTCTTCTGTCATGAAGTCCTGGGAAAGGCCATTGCACTTAGGAATCACAGTGGGACTCTGTGACATTGATTGATCTAGTGTCTGATTCTGTTTCCTTTCACAGCACACCTCTCCAGTTCCATAGGATAATCATGTATACCTTTCCACCAATAAACCTCCCTTTTACACTGGGCATTGGCTTTTTTTTTAAATGTCACAGAGCAGGCATTTAAATGATAGTCAAGTGTTATGACGTGTCATGACTGCTGGCCGGGGGAGGAAGAAGAGAGGAAGATGCTGGTTCTGCCGGCAGCACTCTGCCTCCTCCCTCAGCTACAGCTGGTAACCACCGGCCACTGCAGCAAAACACATCGTGTTCAGTCCCTCCCACACCCACAGGCGGCACCCACTGCTCGTGGCTGCTGCACAGCCCTCACCTTTCCCCAGCCCCAGAGGCACTGCACTACTCCGTGGCACAAGAGTAGGGGTGCACCTTGGACATCACAGGGTGACTCTGCATCGTGCCAGCAGAGGATAAGGTGAGGAAAGGGGCAGCCTGCAGTCCAGGCTTGCTCCCACATCCTGGATCTCACCCTGCCAGGCCCTCCGGTCCACATGTCTGGTCAGAGTTAGTCCAAACCAGACCGCGATGGATCGCCAGCCACCAGCAGCAAAGCCTCCCCGTTTTCCTGCGCCCCTTGTCATCCCTGCGTCGTCACGCTCGGGGTCGTGGTGGTTCCTGCAAACACAAACACACCAGCAGAGCAGCATGGGGAGGGCTCGGGAAAGAAACACGCGTGCTGCTCCTCTTTCCCGGGACAGCCCTCGCCCGTGCCGCCGGGCTCCCGGTGCCGCGGGTCCCCGCTGGCATCCCGGCAGTGGGGATGGAGCCGNGGGCGGGGATGGAGCCGGGCGGGCACCGCCCTGCAGCCGCGGGCACAACGACACCCGCCGCCCAAGGGCCCCAGCAGGAATTTAAGTGGCAAACTGCTCAAGTGCCGAGGGCTAGGATGTGTTTCGACAGGATGCATTCCGGCAGGAGATTTGCTAAAAGCCGCGCGCCAGCTTGCGTGGTTTTCCCGGTGAAAATTAATAGCCAGGGCAACACAGGATGTCCCTCGGCCCAAATCAAATTATTTTGCAAAATGCAATAAACAATTTGAACTTCGCAAGGCTGGTCGTCCGGGATATGCATGATACTGGTATTATAAGAAGCTGTTTTCTTAAGTTTCCACAGACAAGGAATTAGTGGGGTATGAAATAACTAAAGGTGCAGTGCTGATCTCCACACAAAGTTCCAAAATTAAACTGTCACTGGAAGTAGGAGGAAAAGGAGGAAAGAAAGAACGAGAAATTTGCATTCCTGACACAGCCCAGATTGTAGCAACTGACTTGATTTACATGAGCATCAGGCTGCACTAAAGCAAGAGGAATCAATAGTTACAGTAACAAGATTGAAAAGGAGAGCAGACTGAGTGGATGTGGATACAGGATATGTGTCTTTCTGAGGAATGTAAGGCAAATAAAGTTAAGGCTTCAGCATCTCACATGGAACTTATAAAAATCTCCTCGGGTCTGGACAACTATGTTATTCTGTTCTGCCAAACATAGTTTCCTGAGAAGAAACAAGTCCTGGGGAGCAAAAAAAAGTGAATTTTTATCATTCTTTTGGAGCCTTACCTTCCTGCTAGGCCAAACCTGACTATTAAAACATGAAATGCTCATTTCCCACTGCAATCTCTTCCTTTGCATGCTGAAAATGTAACGTTTGTTACTTGATTTTATCCTTTGACTCAAACAGATAATTGCTGGTTGCAGTCTGATCTAATAAATATCCCATGTTCACATTCTTGCTCCATATTCTTACGTCTAGATCCTGTATCCCTGGCCTCCACTCCCACAGGGAACAGCAATATTCTTAAAACTCATTCCAACACCTCCAAGATGTCTGGAACCTTGGTATTGTGTTACAGGTGTGGAACCTAGGTTTTGTGCCACACACCTGAAAATGAAGCAAGTATATTAATTGTGAAGTGAACAAGCATGGAACATCCACTAGACTGAATGTAATTTCTTCCTCTGCCATCTGATAATCCTGAGGTGCCAGGGATCTGGGGAGTGTTCCAGGTCTCAGAAGGTAGAACTACTGTAATTTTTTAGACATACAGACTAAGCAAACTGTGTTGTCCAGATGTGATAAAATCAGGCTCACTGGCCCAAGAGCTGCTACGAGGTACCACACTGCTGCCAACTCAAAGGCACAAGCAGTGGTTTACTGCGCTTGATATTGCACAGCTCAGTTCAAAAAAAGCTGAAATTGTTGTGCAGGACCTTGGACTGAGTCAGCAACACTAGGATAAATGGGACACTCCCAGCTTCACTGTGGGTGTCTGCCAGTGTCCCTGTACCTGCTCTGAATCTTTTGGATCTCCTATGGGTCCATATATGGCTCTGCTAGAAGTATATTAATCCAATTCTTATTACTAAAAAAGTTCTGAAATACAATTCCTCTTAATAAAAGAGTTAACGAGGTATAATCACATCGTAGTGTCTGACTAAAATGCTCTGTCAAGCTTACTTCCCTTTCGTGTTAATTCTTCGTAGAGTTGATTTGTACCATGGGAATTGCTTTGCTGCTCATGTAGAGTCCACACTCGGGGATCTGCAAAAGGCTGATGTTATGGCCTAGTTAAGAAGAGGAATTATAATGACCATGCTTGCTTTGAAAAACAAATGTAAACTTTTTTACAGTAGAAGATGAGTCTCATCCACAGTGCAGGATGCAAAATCTAGAGAAAAAAATCAGTGTCTCCAGAAAGATCAGCTCTAGTGTGGAAGCATTCTCTTTCTTAGGCGCCTCAAAACCTTAGCTAGGGTCAGACAAAGGAGTCTTTGGTCCAAGGAGTTTGGTTGCTCCATCTTTTGACTGAAATCCTCTGTGATCCCTGCAGTGTCACAGGTAATAGTGCCGAGCTATTAGAAAATGGCACAGCAAGACCTCACATGTCTGACTTAGATGTTCAGGTCTTCTTCTCAGCAGCTGCGTAAAATATGAAGTGTGAGTAATGGCCAAAGAAATCAATGATCAGAGAAGACCAGAAACGTGTCAGAGGAACCTTCAGTCAACAAATGATGATGTCAAATTGCTCTGAGGAAACAACTCAGCCTTGTTCTCTGATTATTTCTTTGTTGAGTTCATTTGCAGCCTAATTGCACCTGGTGGACAATTAGGGAGGTAGGGCTGTGTCTGCATTCAAGTGACTCCCACCATCGGATTCATCAGTCAGGTGGCACAGAAGCATGGTCACATCTGTGGCACCACTGGCTGTGAAACGCCGAGCATCAGAGAAGGACTTCCTGAGGAACATCACTCATACATTTTAATTTTTTATTATTCAGAACAACAGTGAAAACTTCCCTCAAGAATTTTTCAAGTGAAAAAACAACATAGTGTAAGATAATCCTGTAGCTCATAGCAAGAGAATGCTTCTTTCTGCTGGACATCATAAGGCTCACCTTTTCAGTGTCAGGAAAATCCTAAGAGAAAGGCATTACTTGGAATACAGGACCTAATAGCCTCCTTCAAGGAAACATCTCACTCTTCCACTTTCTGATACTCTTACAGCTCAGCACACTGATCTCCTTTCTGCCACATCACTGTTCCTGCTGGGCAAACCAGGATCTCCCTTAAGATCATGACTCCAGCAGGGCTTCTGGACCCCAAGTCGTCACACCATGTATATAACCTGGCAGATTTTAAAATTCTTGTTTGAGAGAGAAGAGGGGGTACATGTGAACAAGGTAGCCAGAGGCGAAGGGAATAAAAATCCCCACTGGGTACTGACAGGACTGTGTGCATGCTGCTGAAGTGCTAACCTCACACATTTTTTCAGCCTCCTACCCTTTGACTCACTACCCACAGGGAGGTTAATTCTGGGTTATTACTGCAAGCAATTGCATAACTGTGCCAGATGTTTTCTACTTCTCTAGCAGTGATAAGCTCTAGGTCCCACTGGTTCCCCTTGTGGTCATTGCTGTCAAGGCAAGGTGCGTCCCCAAGGTCTGGGCCAAGGTAAGGCACATCTGGGAATTCCTCTGCATTGACTGTGGGATGCACAGCTGGCTCTCTCTTCAGAGCCCATGGCTGCTTGGGTGATACTCCCTGCCCTGTTCCCAGGAGACTTTTTAATATTGTGTTTTAAAAAAAGGTTCCTGATAAATGGTGTGTTCTCCAGCTGTTTTACACTGTCATGGCTCATACACCTTCCCCTGACCTGAAATGTCAGCTCTGCCCTGCCTAACATGTTGAAACAGAACAAAGCAGAGGTCCAGGGAAAAGGATTAAATGCGACAATATCTGATTCCCTTGCCTAGTGCTCCACTAGGACTTTCTTGTTTGGCTTCCCTGTAGCATCATCCATCTCAAAAACCTGGACAAACACACCAGCTGAGCTCCAGCTCTTCTCTGCACTGGGGAGAGACTCATGTCTTAGCACCAAACATCTGGCTTAGCTGTAGCACAGAGTGAGCCTTGCCTACAGGAACTGAGGCAAGCACAAAGCCCTTCCCCTGGGCCACCTCAGCTTGGCCAGCAGGCTCTGGGAGACAGGGATGAGGAGCGAGAGCCCCTGCACACCTCTGCAGCAGGTGGGAGTCACACCAGGTGGGTACAGCATGGGCCGTGCCACAGGGAGCTGGCATTGGCACAGCTGCTGCTACCTTCTTCGAGCTGCCTTGCAGAGGGAGGCAGTGATGTGGAGTTTTATTGTTTTACAGCTAACTGAATGGTAAATCTAAATGGGAGAAACCTCTGAAATGCAGACACACTATGAGAATGGTTTTTTTTCCTACACTGGCACTTCTGCTCATGGCCTTGTACTGTGAAGTGTGGATGGTCTCTGGAGATGGAAGTGTCATGGCCCCTGTTGGTACCTGTTTTGTTGTTACATAGCCCTTGGGAGAAACATTTTTTCCTCCTATGTGCTCATGGTTTCCCGTTATAAAGCTTGGCCCATTGCCTTTGCTCCTGCCACTGTGCACCTCTGAGGAAAGCCTGGCTCCAACACAGTTCAACCCGACTTGAACATAACCTCGGGGCCAACAAAAGGACCTCCACAAGAGGCCTGTACCTCATCTGAAGAGAGAGGGAGCCCAGACAATAATTTAACAGCCAAAGCTAAATAGAAAGTCTATATGCATTTAATATCTTTTATGTAGATGGTAAAATTTTATCTGAAGAGTCATATGGCTCTAAAAGAACACAGTTGATTGTCCTGAGTGCTGTTCTCAGACACTTTTGCCAATGTTTTGGCTTTTTCTACCCCCTTTCTCAGCAATATTCTGAGTAGTACAAAAGTATAAGTTAAAACAGCTTGTAATTCGTTACTATATCAGGGATTATCTTCAATTCTCTGTAATATCCAAAAGTATCTGCTAACATGCAAACGGTTTCCTGTTTACACATTTTAAAATTATTAGACATCATTCACTAGTTACCTTAGATGGATTTAACAATGAGATATCAGCAATTTATCCTACTCCCTGTGTGCTGTGTACTGTAAGCATCAAACAGACACACTGTAGATTTCTCATGCTGGAGGGTGTATAAAACAACCTTGTTTATAGCCTTCTTTGCAACATACTGTATAAATTTCTTCTAAAGCAAGACCAAGTTTATACACAGAGTGGATGTTTGTTATAATATAGCTGAGAAAGACAAAAAAAACCTACTTCATATAGGGCTTACCCTACAGATGGCCACCTCACATCACGCACAATGTGGTCACAGGACCATTTATAAAATTCAGCTACCACTGTGGCTTGCAATTTAATCTACAAAGTGCATTAAAATGAGAATAATTCATTGCTGGCTTTGCCATGACTGAATTTCCTCATTTGTTCATATGACAAATACGAATTTCTGACACCACAGGAATATGAGTTATGTTTGACTCAGCCAGATGCCCACGTCTGGGAAAGGCCGTTCATCTGCCACCAGGCCCTTCTCTCAGGTTAAATTATTCAACAAGCAACTAAAGTGAATGATCTTTATTCATTCTGACATTTTCAGTCCATTTGAAGTTCAGCTCATGAAGCCATCTTATGGTATTCCATTTCATTGTGTATCTTCCTGTTCCTGCTTGTTGCAACTTGTAAAATGTTCATATTGTCTGAGGTTTCTTGATAGACAACCTTCTCTTTGCTGTGGCCTGTGAAGTATTTTGTCTCCCATACAATGACAACCCCTTTATGTCTTTGGGTGTTGCTATTACTCCTGTTGATTTATCTGAGTACTTTTTCCTGTCATACTTTTTTGCCATATGAAATAAACTGCTTTGGGTTTGTTTGCTTTAGATTCACAGTCTGGGAAAACTAATGTCATAATTTAGATTTCCTTTAAAATAACAACACTCTTTTTTTTTTTCTTCTGTAGTATTTTTTCTGCCTTTAGCTGAACAGGTAATACAATTTTGTTAACCAGAGTTGTTAATACAAGTCTTGGGTTTTACAGTGGTTTTTTTCTCACCTGTAACCATACAAAGTTGATGTAGGTACTAAGGAGAGACATTCCTCTGCTAGAGCTGCTGGTTTCCAACAGGAATTCTTAGGTGAAAGTGCATGGACCATCTTAGGCACAATACCAGTGAATGTTTCCACAGCTTTTTTTTTTTCACACATGCCTGTTCTTCAGAGCCAAAGGTTGAAGTTCACTTTATTGCTTGGCTTTCGCCTTGAGGGCTGAGTGCTGTGCTACAGTCCTTGAGGAGACCAAAGAGGATAATATTAGAGAAACAGGTGTCTTTTTAGGGACTATTTACATTTGGTGACAGAGGTTCCAAAATTCCTTAAGGCTTCTGGAGCAGACAAGGATTCCCACATAAAATACTGATGTAGTAGTACTTAGAGTATTTATACCCAAACACAGATACCTTTTCTTCCTGCAGTTGCAGTCACCAGCAAGTCACTCTATTATTGGACAATTGTCAGTCACCTATAAAGCTAAAGAATAGAAACGGAAAAGAAATCAGAGGAAATTATACCAGAATTGGTTTAAGGTGATTAAAATTACATGGCTTATTATCTGACTTTATTTTCAAGAGAAAATGTGTTTTCTATACTGGTCATAAACTTGGAGGTGTAGGACACATCAAATTTTTGTGTCATCTTTACCAGGCAAAGCAGTAAGGACTGTATGGCTCAGAAGACACTTTGCAGAATAAGGCATGCTGCAACTGGGATTTATCAATATTCACGATGGCCTGTATTAACTTATTAATTTCACCTTTTGTGTCAGTCACTCCAACTGAAAATAATATATTTTAAAGGGTTGATGAAGAGGAACTGTGAAGGAAATATTGTGGAAATTTAGATCAGATTGCTGTGATTGGATGCTGCACACAGGGAATATTGCCATGTGCTGAACACAGTTCATATCCCCAAATCTGCGGATTTCTGATGGGCTAAGGAAAACAGGGTATGAATCATTCAAAGATTCCTAATATAAGCATTATCCAAATAAATACCCTTCCCCCACTTGCAGAGTCTCTGGCCAAACACTGTCCCTCCGTTCCAGCTCCTCCTTACTGCCTCTCCCTGTTTCCGGATGGGCCCTGGCCCCCAGCCCTTATCTCCTCCAGCCCCTGGGCTGTTTGCAGAGAGCAGTTATAAAGAGGCTGACAGAGCACAGAGTGGAGGAGAATTACAAGGTGCAGGAAAACAGCAGCACTGCTTGCCTCACCACGACCTGCTCTGCACCATGGGGAAAGACAAGCTGCCCAGCAAACCAAACATCTTCCTCCTCCTTCTCTTCTTCCTTCCTGGAAATACTCCTCTCAACACAGAACCGTAAGCTACACGTGCGGAGGGGGGAGGGAGGTCTAAGTGCTCCCTTTTTCCTTCACTTTTCTTCCCACTAATAACCAACCCCTGAGTTTCCTGCACAGCTCTGACAGTGCTCCCCATCCTGTAAACCCCTGGCTGCCCAACCCTGGGACCCCTCCCCACCACCATCACTGCCAGTAGCCTCCTTCCATCCTCCCCCAGTCTCTGCCCACAGTGCCCACAGTCCTGCCCTGCAGCTGCCTGATATTCCAGACCTGCATCCTCACAACACCTTTTCCTGAGTATGTTTCTACCTAGAAACCTCTCAGGGCCTGTGATGTTGTGGGCATGATGCTGGAATTCAGGTACTTACCTTTCCTGGACTATCCTTGTTTCAATCACTGAGTTACTTCTCCCCATTCTCCTGTTGCTTTCCAACCAGTTTGTTCCCCTTTCTCCTGCCAGTTTGTTTCCCTTGGCAGCATCGGATGTACTTGTTCTCAGAGAGGATCTGTGACCTAGATTCTCTCCCTTCGGCACGGGGGCTGGTGCCAGCGCCCTCCCAGGACACCCAGGGCAGGGCTGTGCAGCCCAGCAGCACAGCTGCAGCTTGAACTCTGCCCATGGCCCCGGGGAGAGGGGCAGCCTGGCATGGCACAGGTGGGCTGGAGCCTGGCATGCCCACCAGTCTTGCCCACCAGTGTTGCCCTGAAGCCTCTAGTCTGGATGGGAGCAATCTCCCTCCTCAGACCTTGGCTGCAGTTCTTGCTGTGCTGGCAGAGGCGCAGTTCTCACCAACACAGGTCTTGTAAGGCTTGCTGCAGAGATCTCATGCCCACGAGCACTGCCATAGTGCTGGCAGAAGGTGCAGCATTACTGCTGCCACTGACTGTGTGGTCAGAGGTGAAGTGCTGGCTGGGTCAGCCTGAAGGACCTTCCACTCACACTATCCCGTCAGCCCCTCATTCCTCTGCCCTGTTGGGGTGCTTCTGGGGTAGATCAGCCAACCAAGTCTGCTTTGGGGTCAGGCAGAGCTCTCTGGTTTCCCTACAGTAATCTGATGTAACTAAGATTAAGTAATCCTAATTCATCCTTGCCCAACATCAGGGGGAGAGGGAATGAAACCATGCTGTTCAGAGCTGTGGGCCACATAGAATCATAGAACCACAGAATGCCTGGGCTGGAAGGGACCTTCAAATCATCTAGCTCCAAGCCCCCTGAGGGACACCTTTCTCTAGACCAGGTTGCTCAGAGCTCCATTCAACCTGGCTTTAAACACTGTAGGATGGGGCAGCCACAGCTTCTCAGGGCACTCTGTGCCAGTGCCTCACCACTCCCACAGTGAAGAAATTTTCTCCCTAATGTCTAATCTAAACCCACTCTCTTTCAGTTTGAATCTGTTCCTCCTCGTCCTGACCCTTGTAAATAGTCTCTCTCCATCTTTCTTGTAGGCTACTTTTTGTCCCTTACCTGAGCCCTGTTCTGGGAGGGAAGGACGAAGAAAGGCTGAGAGGTGGGAGAGAGAGGGATATTGTTGGGGTCCTCAGAAGGAAGAGAGGACCCCAGTAGGGAGGCAGTTCTGAGCAGGGAACTGCTAGGTGCCATAAGGGTAGTGGTTTTGTTGTGGGTGCAGGATAGATCAGATGCTGTATACAACACAGAAAGCAAGCAACCCTTGAACTGAAGAAAAAAATTGAACTTCCAACCAAGACTTGCTTACTGTGCCCTATGCAAGTAGGGATATCGCTCCTTTGGGCAGAAATAGACGATGCCATTTCTGTTTCAGAGGTGGCCAGCTGGACAGGAGACACAATTAAGGCTCAGATTATGTATTAGAGGAAAAAAACATATTCATCAATTTAGTGCAGCACTGGGACAGGTGACACACAGCAATGATAGAAACTCCATCTGTTGTGTCCTTTTCACAAAAATCCTGTTCCAGAAGGGAAGGTGGGCTTGAGACATCCAGAGGTCCTTTGTAACATAAACTTCTACAATTTTGGAAGAATGCAGCCAAAAGTATTGTTTTCCTACTCCGGTTGTGCATGCAAGCTGTTTTACAATGCAGTGGACATGCTTGGGAGTACTCTGCATATGGTCAGAAGTGTGAGGTAACAATGACACTTGAATTGGCAGGTATGGATTTGGGATGATGAAATTCACTGCCTTCTTTGGCTGGGTGCTTGTTCTAGTAAGTAGCTGAGAGTCAATACACAGACAGACATTATTCCACCTTAAGATACAGTATTACCTTCTCTGTATAGATAAACTCATCCTTTTTGCCTCAGCCACTATCTCTAGAGTCTCCTGTTCGTCCTTGATTCATGCCTCTGTCAGAGTCACTGCCTCTTGTCAGAACAGCTCATTGCATGCTGAGGTCTCTTTTGTCAGCCCAGATGCTTTTTGTCCTGGATTGTCTATACCTGGATTTTGTAACCAAAGTTGCTTAAAACCGTCATAGTAATTTAATTCATCTGTCTCTTTTCAACAATACATCCCAAAACACCTAAAGAGAGGTCTATAAACAGCATGGTTTATATCCTTGTTTCAAAGGCAGGGAAGCCAGCCTAAGGGGAAGTTCTGCAAGTTGGCCAAAATCTCAGCAGAACAGTGAACAGGAAGAGAAATGAGGCCAAATTCCCCACGAAGTAGGTCACGCTGTCCTTTCTGTAGACTGGATGTTATTTTCACATTGCCAGTGCCACTGACAGGGGACAGGGGGAATGACATTAGGGGAAGCAGCATGGGCTGAAGCTGTGGTGAGAAGGTTGTAGAAGAAAGGAAACACTGGAGAAAGGAGAGAGTCACAAGCTGTAATTCACTCTCTGGGAGGCTGGAGTTCCCTCCTTTCACAGCTCCTCCAGCAGCACAGGCTGAGCGAAGTTGCCAGCAGGCTCCTCACTACACTTCATCCCAGTGCCCCATGGTGAAGGAAATGCAGGTACTGCCTGGATCCCACTGCCTCCAGAGTAGATTTAGGACTCCCCAAAACCTCAGGGCCCAGGCAAAAATGGACCCAGCTGTATTTGTCCTCTATTCCTTTCTGAACACTTCCTGACAGTCTTTTCCTTACTCGTTACTGACTGGGAATTTTCCGAGACTGACCAAAAATGCTCAAGTCTGAGTGGTAGTAACTCACTTATTATTTTCCTTTTATGAACATATTTGCTATTCATTAATTTTCTATTTTTGCTACTCAGTTATATAACTTTAAAAAACTTTTGCACAAATGCCTAAGTCAATTTTTAGAATTTTCTTACCCTGCACAATTATGAGAAAATTGTACTTCCCAGATCATTTAGGAATGTACTGAACATGAATGAAGAACAGGAGTATCAGCATAAACTCTGGAGATTTTCACTGGTTCCTACCCTTTTCTGTCCCATCTTTTAACCAATTAATCCAGGACAGAATTAATAATTTGATTTATTAGTAAAATGATTCCTTTTATTGAATGGCAGCTTAGTTTAAGGGTCCTTTGTGAGGGACTTTTGTCAAAAGCTCTTTGAAGATGCAAGTGCTCTTGAGTTGCAATAAAACACTACATTCCGAAATCCTTTGTGTGCTCGTCTTAATAAGATCCCAAACTGCAAGCACTCACATCTTTGCTCAGCGTGTGAAGGATTTGGAAACCTGGACAGGCAAAGACTGGAGCAGCCAGACAAGTGGGTGGGTTTTTTCCTCAACTGTTTTTAGCTAATGCCTTTGAGTCTCAGAAGGAGATTGTGGGATATACAATATTCAATTAACAGCCTGAAACCTTTCAAACCGTCCTTGCTCCCTGCTGTGAAGCCAAACAAAACATTCTTTGTAAAGCACTCTCTATTAGCATAGAAATTGTTCCTTCTACTGCAAGCATTCTCCTGCTTTTAGGCTAATTACTTAGACCGTTTAATATGTATAAACCCAAAATGAAACGAGTGCTCATGTTATATGCCCCGCAATTCGAAGGGATAGAAATGGATTAGGCATGCCGATTTGTTAATTTCCCTTCACTTAAAACTGTTGCCTTAAAACTGTTCCACGTTTCTGATCTTTCTTGCTTCCCTCTCTTCCTAGGCAGTACATGGTGCTGGTGCCCTTTCTGATACACACAGATTCTCATGAGAAGCTCTGCGTTCAGCTGACCCACCTGAACGAGTCTGTGACGCTGAGTGCCACACTCGAGTATCTAGGGGAGAACAGGAGCTTGATTGATGATGTGGTGTCAGAGAAAGATGTGTTCACCTGTGTCCCTTTCTCTGTGAGTATCTCATCCTTGTGGGATGGTCTCTTGTGTTTATTGATGTGGCACAGTAGGTCCAAACAGTCCAGAAATGAGAAGAAGTAAGGCTCACTGCAATCAGAAAGCCCTAAGCTAACACAAACAAAAGAATTAATTCAATGTGGATAACCAACTGTGGTAGTCTTATGAGGACTAATTTTCCCCTGTAATCCAGTTTTGTGTTCCACATGATATTTCTGTGCATGCATGACTTGGAGAGGTCTTTTGGAACTTTAACTGAATGTGCCCCATGTTTGTGTGATATGTGTAAGCCTGAGATGAAAAATATCAATGTGGAGTGAAAAGTGTAGAACCTGGGGAATGGTTAAACACAGTGAGGTCCCTGAAGTCATTTGGCTGCTTCTGGAGTTTATTCATAATTTTTTGCTGCAGAAGGCTGGTTGATGAGTAATGTAAGCAACAGGTTCCATATCCTAATTAATGAATCTGGGTTAATTTTCATTTTGATAAATCCTGTGATGGAATAAGATCAGATTCAATATTTCTCTAAGAAAAAATATATAAATGAAGGAAGGCAATGGTGTTTTTTCTTGCTCCCTGTCACTGCTGTGGAGGCCACAACATACACAGATTGTGCCTTGGACAAAGGGCAAAAAGCCTTTATTAAACAAGGCAGCTTCTATTTATTTTTGTAGGTTATCATTTGTGTTACATAGTCATTGGCTGCTGAATTACTACAGCAGATTTATTGACTATTTTTAACTACAATATACTACCACTGGCTACCTGTAGCATAAGCATTAAGGCATTCAGAAAAATACCAGGTGCAGATATGTTGCTGTTTTTTTCCTTATACTGTTTAACTTTCTTGTTTCTGTTGATACTATATTTACACAGGAAAAAAACTAATTGTTTTTCTTGTCACAGGCTTTTCTCACAGTCTTCCTCCAGCCAAAGTAACAGGCCTAAGCTATGATTTTACAAAGGCAACAAGGCCTTCGTTTTATAAGATTTTACTAATATAAAATAGCTCCCTGCAATGAGTCTTTTTTTGTCCCTTTAGGGAAGTTTCTGACCCAGCACTTCTTGCTTCAAGCTTGCAATAGGGTGAATCAGTAAAGCAGTTGTCCTCTTCATTCTCCTTAGCTTCCAAAATCCAATAGCACATCAGTGGCATTTCTCACTGTGACAGTGACAGGGGACACACTGAAGTTCCAGAGCCGCAAGTCAGTGCTGGTCAAGAATTCTGAGAGCTTGGTCTTCATCCAGACAGACAAACCCATCTACAAGCCTGGACAGACAGGTACTGGGAACTGGGCTGGTGTTGCCTCTGACAGCATAAGGTCTTAAGGACTCCATTCTCCAGAGGTGCCATACTTGTATTGAAGTTTTCAAATTTCTTCATGGGGGGATCTAAGGCACCCACTAAATCTTATTTCTGTCAGCTGAGGTCTAGCTCACTGTACTTTCACCATTCCTAATCTTCATTCTCCAGGCACACCATCTGAGTCAGATATAGGCAGGGGCTCTGATTCATTCTACTCAACTAGAGGCACAAAACTAGGATGACTGCAAAGCATAGTCTCCCTTGGCTGCACCAGAATCAACAAAGCAGGACAGGCATTCCCAAGAGATAATTCAATTCAGCCAAGACCTGATTATCCTTCTAAATTTATCTGCCCCTCACTATCTGCAAGAGAAAGAGCCTGAAGTAATTGTTTCTATTACTTAGAGATGCCAGTTGAGAGCCTGTTGATCCGTGGAATTAATCCGAGTTATAAATTACTGAAACATTGACATTTCCTGGTGATGGCTACAAATTTAACAGTGAATTTTCTTTTTTTTTTCTGTTATACCCTTCAGTTCAGTTTCGGATCATCTCTCTGGACAAAGACTTCTACCCACAGAATGAAAAGGTAGACCCTTAATTCCATGCTGTTAGCCAGGAAATTTGATTCCTAATTAACACCATTATTGTCATCATCCAGAACCACTGAAGACAGCCTTTAAAGCATATAATACTCTCTCACACCATGCTTTACCTGTTCCATATTCTATGCTAGGACACACTCCACCTGTCTCTATTGGCTGAGAAACACACATCCCCCTTTTCAAAAGCACATAGACCAAATTTGCAAAGGAATATGTGTAGCCAAGCATGTGGGCAGGGATCTCACTGCTGAAAAGGATGGGTGGGAAAAGTTTCCCTCAGTGGTGACAGGTGTTCAGTTGTGGCTGGCAGTGGGTAAAATCCCACACTTAGAGAGCAGAGTGACGAGGACTTGGCTTTATGGAAGTGGACAGGAGTGCAAGCCCACCTTCTATTTCATTTGGCAATCTGTTCCTCATGCAGACAATTATTTGAAAAGCTGTACTTCATCACGTTTTCATACTCCGGTAGGAGAAAAAGTCAGGGCCCTAAAATATTATAGAAAAGATTCCCTTAGCCATCAAGAACCAAGGAAACAGAGCAAATACAGAAAGGGAAGAACCCAAAGGTTTTCTAAGATCTTTGTTGTTCTGCCCTTCAGTCCAAATCTGGAAATTACTTCCATGTGATCAATATTTCTAACACCGATTTTGTTTTGCTCTTTCCCCACAGTTTCCCTTTGTCTACGTTCAGGTGAGTGGATAACTACATTGTTATTTGCAGAAGAAAGTGCAGGCACAGAGGTACCAGCCTCCAGCAGTGGTGTTTACAGGCTGAAGTGCAAGGGAAAAATCACGGGTGTGTGTCCTTTTCCCTTTGTTTAAAGGAAGGCTGAGTAGTTATGCATCAAAATAAGTTCCAACAATGGTTCTTTGATTGTGGAATGTGCTGTAGGAACAAACTAATTAACCATTACATGCCATGCTGTGAACAGAACTACACTTGCCTAAAAGTCATCAAAAGGGCTCATTCCTCTTCCCAGTCAGAACTGAGAGTTTCTGTCTGCCAAGTGTGGTTGAAATTAGAGATCTGTGTTAAATAAGCTATCAAAACCAAAGAAACAAAATTAGGTAAGTAGACATCCCGTCTTCCCAAGCATGTTCTTTTTGTCTGTTGGGTTTTTTAATGGTTGAACTTCAGTGACAGGCTAAATTTAATAGGAAGGATATTTCAATAATTCAAGGACTTACTTTTTCAGATGAGAACCCAAAATTACTATTATTATTTGGGATATCTTCTTGTTGTAAAAACTAATGATAAGGGCTCATGGATGGACCCTGAAATTGGTGTGCACAAATTTTATTTTGGTTTATGTGATTAATGAGTCCTATTTAGCCAGTCCTTTCACTGTTTCTTGCTGTGTGGGGTTTCTGTCTCCATTCAGCTCCATCTCAGCCTAGAGCTGAGGAGCCATCACAACAGAGGAGGCAGAAGGTAGGCCAAAACCAGGCTGTGCCTCTTTTTTTATCCTCCTTTCAGAGTGGTGTCATTTTCTCTTCCCAGCAACAAACTTCCAGACAAGAGCTGCAGAGCTGGTGGGCCGCTGATGGTCTGTGAATATTGTAGAAAGAAGAGTAAGACAGTGGGTGGTGTGGATTAGCAGGCTCAAGGGAAGCATCTCAGAACTGCCTTTTGCTAGGGCTGTCCCATGGGATCCCTTCCCTTTCTATGAGATGATACTTTACTGAGTACAGGAATTTTGTGAAAGGAGCAAGCACAAAGACATCCTTTCCACTGCCTCCAGAAATATGCCTTTGACTAAGGAGCTGAATAATTTCATAACCTTTGTGTGTGTGTATGTGTCTATACCATGAAAGCCTTGGATTTTAAGTTCCTAGGAAGACCATCTGTGTTTTCAGCTCTAGCCTGTGAAGCGTGGTGTTTGTCCATGCTGTTTAAGCCAGCTTATGTAGGCCTTGTGCTTCATCCCCACCATCCCCTCTCCCTTCCTCAGTGCTCCTTCTCAGTTCAGCTGCCCTTTATTTGGATTTCACAGCTATCTACAAGGCAGTCTTGTAGAGTGGGAAACTCCTGTGGCAGAAAATTCACTGGTTTACTCTAGAGTACTTTTTTCAACCAGATCAGATCTGTCAGTGCAGTTTACCACATGATTGCATTAAATTTATACTGGACCAAAGGAAAGAGTGGCAGGAGTGAGGAAACGTAACAGCCAAAAAGTCTCACTTCCAAGGAAATAAATGTTCATCAATCCATCCCCTTAATGTCATTTATTTATCTCAGTGAAGCACAAAGGCAGAAGTCAGTATGAGTCTGCTACTTCTGAAGTATTACCCTGACCTATTGCTTATGTGATTTTTAAAAAACAGAACACCTTTCTGAGGAAAAACAAACTGGCTTTCAGGCCTTACCTACACATCCCAGGAAGGGCAACAAGTTCACAAGCCCAGCTGTAAACATTTTCTTGAATTCCTCTTCCAAGGAAGTGTCTCACAATAAGTGGTGAGCTTTTCAGCAGGGTTGAGACATGATGATGAAGAGGGTTTGATCAGAGCCGTGGGATGCATTTTACTGATTGTGTACCCTCCCAGGTGGCTTCTTGGGAACACAGCCCCCTCTTCTGCTCCCTGACTGATGACCTCCATCTGAGAGATGTCATTCACATCCTCGTTTTCCCTAAGCCCTGAGATAAAATCTCAGTGAAGTAAATGCACATAGTCACATACCTTGAGTCACACAACTATCTAGAGTAAATTAACTTTCGGTGACAGCCAAGGTACAATGCAAAGAGCAGGCAGAAAATGAAAGACTATAAATATTAGCCATCCTGCTGAGGAGTCTGAAAGGAGTGCCTCACACTACACAGCACCACTGTGTGTGGTTTCAGTGACTTCTACAAGAAATTTGGGGCTGAGGGGATTAATTATTGATAGTTAATAATGAGCAATACACAGATGTAGTAGTGATGAGACTTCAGCTCCAGCATAAAGAGCATGGAGACACAAGGGAGGGCTCTCACCTGGATGCCTATATGTGGAGTACACTGATGCCTTAAATGGCTACCTAAAAACAGAGACTAGGCAGGAATAAAGGAATAAAGGAGGTATTTATTTAAAAGGCCTTCAAAGGTACACCCTGGAGTCCAGAGGCTCCTGTCTCAGTGGATCCCAAGATGGATGACAGGTCATGAGTACTTCAGACTTTTATAGGTTTGGTCCATTTGCACATCAGCATAAATTCGCCAATTAAAACTTTAGCTAATGACATAATTTCCCCAAGAAATTGCTCCCCTGTCTTCAAGATGAAGTTTTATACTTTTGGGCCTAGGACAGTCTGGGCATCCTTGGAGAGCAAGCTAGAGAGGCTTTGTTATATATATCTTAGCATAAGAGAGTGGCAGCTAACAAGCTACAAGGAACTTCAGAGTTACACTAGGCAGTACAGGATTTGAAGAAATATAAAAGTTAAAACCTAAAGCATCAATATTTTCCTCTGTTCCTGTCACCATGCCCCCATCTCACCACTAGCTTAAGACTCTTATACATGTCCATTTTTCAGTCCTGTAGATAAGTCAGGCATCTGAGTCCTCAGCAGATTGTGTACTGGTAATTCAGAAGGCTTCGTTCCAGGCAGGGGAAAAAAAACAATTTTTGCATGCTGTGTAGCCAGTCAAGGAGCCTGCAACTTCCCTCCTTTCTCCATGTGCTTCACTTACTTCTGATACAAGTTCTGTTCCCTGCTGTTATCTTGCCAGTCTGTCCTGCCTAGCTCCCTGGCCCCATCCGTTGCAGGCAGAGCTGAGGGGGCACAACACCCCTGGATATTAAAAGTGTTTAAAAGCTTTCTTGCATGCTAGCTATGCAGAATTGACAGGTAAGTGCTTTCAGAACCTCACAGATTGTTGAATAATTACAGATAGGCATTTCCCAGCTGGGAACTGTATACATTGGGCACTGCACTGCTCTGTGCCTGGCACTCTCCTGTACTGTCTTGTGACACTGTCACCCTCACCTGCAGGATTCCCAGAGGAATCGTGTGTATCAGTGGCAAGGAGTGGAACTGGAAACAGGCTTTACACAGCTCTCCTTCCCCCTCACCTCGGACCCCATCCAAGGCTCCTACAAAATTGTTGTGCAGAAGAGCTTCTCATCCCATGTGGAACACTTCTTCAGTGTGGAGGAATTTGGTAAGGAGAAGAATTTGGCAGTAATGCCTTTTGCTGTGACCACTCAATTTGGAATTTCCTGGGAACAACATGGAGATGGGAGGGACTGAATTACAGGCAAAGGGGCTCATAGGGGCTGGCCAGAAAGTGCTAAGTTTCAGAAGTAGTTGCTGACTTTATGGCATCTCTGCAACCTGCCTGAGCTTGTATTTGCTCATAGTGCTCTTGGAAGCACAGGACATGCCAGGATTCCTGTGCATGGCTTGTGGCACTGATCTCAGCTGACCTTGTTTTAGCTGCTTTTCAGTCCAGCAGCTTGTGGCAAGTAGCGCTAGATATGAAGTAAGAGATGACAATACTTCGGTGGCCCTATTTTGCTTCTCTCATCATTTGCATAAACTCTCTTTCTCTGTTTGTAGTCCTGTCTATTTTTGCTCTTCCTTGTTTCTGAAAAAGGCATAGGAAACATGTTTGGTAGAAAACTTGTGACTGAAGAACAATCCATACATATTACAAACAGACTGGTAGCAGAGACTGGGTAAGGAGAAATATGCTGCTGTAGGGAGCCTTTTACCTCCCAGTTCTCTAATAAAACTTCTTGGGTGTTTGTAGACCTGAGAGTATGTGGCTAGATCCACTTGAATTCTCTGGGTATGCAGGACAATATCCCACAGTACATCTTGGTGAGCCTAAGGGCAACTCTGGATCTCCAGAACAGTAAGAATCAGCCAAGAGAACCAATGGTTCAGGGCATTTCAATGTGGTAAATTACAAAGGTGATGAACATTCTCCTCCAAGTCCTAGCTGCAAGTTATGCATTCTGAACACAACACTCAGGACCAGTGTGTGTCCTTCTGAATGGACACAGGTGAGGGATCTCCTCAGGTGTCTGGTGCCAGTGGGATCACATAAGCCTATGCTGCAAATCAGGGAAGGTAAGGACTACCAACTTCCTTAATTGCCTTTGAACCCAAACAGTGGTGAAGGAAGGTTGAGAAAACCTACAGAAGGGGTAGAACCTGTACTGAAGACCACAGAGAGGTTCATATGACGATGATCCTGGCTCTCTGCTTGGGTTGCTGTGTAGTACACAGCTCCCATTCACTCTTCTCATGCCAGCCTGTCTCTCTCCCATCCAGTGCTGCCCAGGTTCGAGGTCCTGGTGAAGGTGCCAAAGATGATCACCATTAAGGACAACGAGCTTCCGGTGTCTGTCTGTGGTCTGTGAGTCACAGAACTCCAGTAAATCTCTCTTGCTTACCCTTCACTCTTTCTTTGTGCTGAGGACCATAAGAAGAGCTCAGGGAAGATTTTAAACTTTTCCCAGGCATCTGGTGCAGACTTAATTCATTCTGTCAATCCTGAGCCTGATGCATGGCCTGAACAGTCAAAGTGAAGGGTCTTCCCTCTGTTCATTAAAAGATTATGTCAAACAAATCTGAATATCTTTCTTCCCAGTTTGTTTCACATTTTCTCTTTCTGTCTTTACATTTCATCAGTTAGAGCTTCTCTGTACATACTGAACCCTCAAATACCCTGAGATGTCACATCAGAAATCATTTAAAGTGGTGGTGATGAAAACTCATTGTTCTCATTTTTAACTCATAAATAGCTCCTTCTGGGTACCTGGTTGGTTTTCCACTTCCTCACTGAACCCTGAGCAGTTTGTAATACAAGGATGTTCAGGGACGAATCAATTTTCTAAAGTCAATCTTTTTCTGCAGACACCTCCCAGTTAGAACAGGATGAATGTTTCTCCCATGGATGATGGAAGAATCTCACTATGGAAATGCTGGAAATCATTACAATGTCAGATTAGTCAGCCTTTAAGAAATAATCCACAGAGGTCTTCAAGGAGATGTGTCTGAGTGTGATGGTGACTGTCTCATCTGATACATTGTTTAACACATTGTGATTAGGTACACCTATGGGAAGCCTGTTCCTGGTTTGGTGAATGTTAAAGTATGCCGGAAATATTCCCAGTCTGCTTCAAGTTGTTATGGAAAGGAAACAGAATCTGTGTGTGAAGAATTCACTAGGCAGGTGAGTTCCAAGATTAAAGTGTAGTGGTTTTCTTACAGTTAATGGGCAATGTTGTCTCAAGAAAGACCAACTCTGTTGGGAGATAGTAGAACATCAGAGACAACATTTTCTCCAGGGAAAAGCAGGGAATCTCACAGGAAGGCATTCTTAAGAGAGGGACCATTAAACTGGAAACAGAACTGATGATGAAAACCTCATCCCATTGAAACTAGTGACAGACCTCCAGCTGCCAGCCATGAGGTCCTTGCTATTGTTCCACAAACTGAGAAAAGACCTTTGAAAGAATTTCATAACTATGAGAGAAACTGACTGGGAGCAAGGAGCAAAGATCAGGAGAAAACAGGAAAGCAGTATAGAGAATGAGGAACAAATAAGATGAGGTGGTATTATATATGGGTAAAATACAGGAGAAAGGGCAACAAGAAAAAGAAGAGAATGGAAGAAACAGGAAGAAAAACAAAACTAAGACAGGAGGGAATTAACAAGGAAACCAATGTGTGCCATGGAGAACTGTGTGTCAGGTACCTCACAGGTACCACACAGAAAATGTGTGGATGAAACACTAGGAAACAGGCTGAACACAAGTTCTGGTTGTTTCCATTTCTTCTGGACTGAAGATAAGTCTGGAATTTCATGAACAGAAGTTAAGCGTGTTGAGTTTGGGGCATATATTCTCATTCCTCAAAGCACAAATTTCTATTTTCTCTCCAATCCCTTGCTTAGGCAGATGCTCATGGGTGTGTTTCTGGTGTGGTGAGGACCAAGGTGTTTCACCTCCTACGCAAGGGATATGAGATGAGCATTGAGGTACAAGGCAAAATCACAGAAGATGGCACAGGTATGTGGCACATGGAGAAGGCAAAGTGATGGCAGGCCATAACAGGAGGAACTGGCAAGCATAAGGAGGGTGGAGTTACATGACTAGAAATTCATTAATAATCCCTCTTTACTGTGCTCTGTCTCAGGAATCGAGATGATTGGAACAGGCTCCTGTGGTATCACATCCACCATGAGCAGAATCCACTTTGACGTGCTGGACTATGTGTATAAACCAGGGATCCCACTCTTCGGGAGGGTAGGGAACTTCTGAGACCATGGGGAATGAATGGCAGAGCAAACACAAGTGCACAATCCCATCGGATGGAGTAGTGGGGTGTGCTCATTACACGGTTCAAGAGGCAGATGATACATGGTGGAGGTCCCAAATGAAGCTGGTTGGGGGAGTTAAAACTACTGCAGAACTTAGGATCCTGATAGATAATTTCCATGGGCTGACCAGGTTGTTTAGCTGAGATTTTCTCAGTTGTTCTCTCCAACAACACAGGGCATGCCTCTCACATTTCTGCATTATTTTTTTTTATTCTTCTCTATCAAGAAATATCCTGCCTGGCAAGGAGGAAGAGGGAAGAGGATGTATTACTTGGGAATTGGTTTTTGTTGCTAGTCTAAAACCTGAAGTTTGTTATTGCTTTGTTAGGTGAAGCTGGTCGATGGCACTGATGCTCCACTTGCCAATGAAACCATCGCGATTACTGTGGGTGGAAACAAATACAAAGGGAATTACACTACAGATGAGCAGGGACAATCCTGGTTTTCCATAGACACTACCAGCTTCACAGAACTCTCCCTGGAAATCCGAGTGAGTGGCAGAGACAGGGGTAAGCCTCTGTCTTTCTCTTCAACAGGAGAAATATCTATCCATGGGTTATCAGTCTTTTCTGACAATTGGAAAATAAGGCAAGTTTTTTGTCAGGTCACCTCACTTATCTGTGTCTTCTCTGCAAGTTATCCAAAATCTACTAAGAATGGGAAATACAGAACACATCCAGAGTTTTTCTGTTGACTTTTATGTGACTTTTTAACCTGATTTTTTTGGCTATCAACCCTTTATTCTTCTTTCTTAGGCAGACCATAAACCTGAACTGAACTGTTATGACAGCGACTGGATGACACCATCCTATGAGCATGCCACGCGCAGAGTAACTCGCTCTTACTCCCTCAGTAAGAGCTTCCTCAAAATTGAGCCAAAGCCTGAGACATTAAGCTGTGGCTCCTCAACAGAGGTCCAGGTGCACTATATCTTCACACCAGAGGCCATAGGGGAGCAGAAGAAAATTGTCATTTATTACTTGGTAAGACATATTTGGGGTTACTTTGATCTACGGCCACAGAAAGTAATGTGTCATCTCTAGGGGTGTTCCATGATGAGCAACCAGAGCACAGCTAGATGGCCAGCAGTGGTGGAGAGGGTTTGAAATTGAAAGTGTGGCCTGCAAAGGTGCAATCTAAATACGTTCCCCCAATGTTTCTCATTTCTCTGTCCTCCATGTGCAGAATTTTAGGAGACCACAGTAATTGGAACAGACTGTAACATGCTGGCATTAAGAACTGTGAATTTGTTCATTTTGGCAATCAGAGAAGAAAGACTAATTGAACTGTGACCAAACAATGACATATCAGTTTCTCTCAGGAGAACAGGAAGAATCAAATGAATGGTCAAATAGAATGTCTTTCTCCCTAAATTTGTTTTTCTGGTTATCCCATTTAATGACACTAGCAGAGGAGGTGAGAGTAGCTTTGGAACACAAGAAAAACATCAGTGGAACAGACACTTCAGTTCCAGTGGACTGCGCAGAACATCAGGGGGACTTAGGCTGATATTCAACAAGAGAATAGAAACCTAGAGAGGTCTCCGTGCTTATTTTCAAGACTACTAACAATTAATGGAAGGACAAGATACCTGTTTATCCCTGTAGCCTGGGAAAATTGAGTTTAAATATACACATACAGCAGGTAAACAAAAAGTGAAAGAACTTCCATTTTTTATAGGTGTGGATCCCACACCTTGAGATTCAAATATGGTGCTATGGAATAAATATTCCACATCAAAAGTAATTGAATAAAAGGCATTTTTGACTATAAAAAAGGTATTTTTTCTAGAAATTAGGAACTTACAGGAAGCATTTAAGCTATTGCTTACTGCCTGACTTCAGGTTCCTTATTCAAGCTTTTATTCCTTGCAGCCTGTGGTCTTCTGTCCCAACTCTGTGCGGTTATAAAACCGATCCCACTGAAATTTTTCTTCATACTGTTTCACAATGCAACTGAGAGAGGAATGAGGATGTCTTTTGACCTCCAGTCTGTTCCAAATTGTTGAAAATGTGCAGATTACTCTCAAAGTTATGTGCAGTTAAGAGGCAGAATGCATTCAAACCTGACATATACATGCAATATGTACAAAAGCAAAGATAAGTATGAGCAATGTGGAAACACTGGTCCTCCTAGGAGCAAATATTCCTGCTTCCAAAGACCTAGTAAATTCCAGCCTGGCACTTGCTTAGCATCTTTCGGTGTCACTCATACTCTACAGTTAACCCAGTGAGAATTCCTTCTCCTGCCTTTCAACACCAATAGCAACAATTACAGGAAGATTTCTCTGTTACACAGGTGATGGCCAAGGGAAAAATTGTATTAGCTGACACACATGATCTGACTGTGAAGCCTGGAGATGGTGAGCAGAACTGTGCCTTTTTAATATTTCTGATAGTAATTTGAGGCAGGGGGGGATGTAGAAAAATTACTTCTATTCAAACACTGTATATAACAATTTGTTCAAACTTTGTGTGTAATGTTTGAATTTTCAAAACAAAACCTTTTTAGATGAAGTGGCTTTGGTTAGTTTTGTTTTCTCTGAGTTCCAACAGGTGCTATTTTTTTAATGAGAAAATGTCAGAAAATTCAACCAAAAATAAGTATAATATTTTGGCCATTTACTAAAACCAGCACTTTCTGGTGGCCACTCTAACCTATTCTGATTAGGAATGCTTACCAGTGTTGTGAGATTCATATGTACAACGAGCAGGAAAAGTGTGTCTCCTTTTCTTTGTCTCTCTCACTTTCCTTAATTTTTTTTTTTTTGGTATTGTTCCTGCCTTGTAAGCATGCAAACATATGCATACCTATATTCTAATCAATACATTTGCATTTATTCACACAAATGTCCAAGGATTACGTGTTTCAGTAACTGAGACAGGCTGGGATGCAACTTTAAATATCTTTTGAAAATGAGAAGAGGGGGACTTTTTTAAGTCTGTGAGAAGGAGTTGCACTGCTGTGGATATAAACAGGTTATGGCAGTAAAAGATCTCGTGTGCTGCACAAAGTTCTGTACCGTCACTAGTAGCAGTGACTAAAGTCACACCTGGTCTAGTACCAAGGGATATTCCGTCACCTAGGTAGTGGCAAAAAGCTCAGGTCCAGATAGAAAGAGTTTTCCAGCACAGAGGGGCATTTTCTACCGTGCTTGGAGCAATAGTTTGGTGTTCCACGTAAGTGCTTGCTTAGCAGTAACCTTGCCAAGTTATTCTTTCAGCCACTCTGCAACTTTGACTGCTGTCACCCTTTCCAACAGTCATGTTACCTTCTTCTGCCTAGACTATTTTTTGTAGACTGTTGGGAGCATCAAGAAATTATGCCAGGTGTTAACTGGGGAGAATCTAAAAAGCAGATTGAGGCCCTCCAAATTAATCTCATTTGTCAATTCACAACCAGTCTTTGAATGCAGGTGTCTTCAGCAACAGCCATAGATTTTAGTCATGTGTCAGTTGTCTGGCCCCTGATAACTAAAAATGTTCAGAATCAGTGAGCTTGACTTTTTCAGCAGGGGAAGGCAAATGCGTATACTGGAAGCCCTTGCATATTGAATAACCTTTTTTTCTCTCTTAGCTTATGGGACATTTCAGTTGAGCTTTTCTGTCGAGGCAGCAATTGCTCCCGTGGCACAGATGCTTGTGTACACCATTTCACCCAGTGGGGAAGTCATTGCCAGTTCAGAAGATTTCCAGGTTGAAATGTGCCTCCCCAATAAAGTGAGTATAAGTCATGGTTTATGGAACCCATGTTTGTCTTGTGGACAGCAGCTCAGTTTAGATTTCCAGAATGAAGGCAGAATTCACAACGGATTCATGAAATGTTCTGACCAGATGTTGACTGAGGATTAGTGACCAGAATAAGCTACAAAATTACAAAAATAAAAAGTGGGGCAAGACAGAAACAAAAAGAGAATCACTCATCCTTATTAATTATATTGACCAAAATGAATATGCATTAGACACTAGCATAGCTCAGTTCAAAAGACTAGAAGTGTCAGAATAATAGATGCATCAGTGTCTGGAAAAGTGGTTGCTTGAACTTCCTTTTGGATTTTCAGGTGAGATTGAGTTTTGCACCCAAGGAAGGTCTTCCTGCTTCCAACACACACCTGCGACTCCGTACCTCTCCCAGATCCCTGTGTGCCCTCCGTGCAGTGGACAAGAGTGTTCTCCTTATGAAGCCTGAAAATGAGCTTTCTCCCAGCTCTGTGAGTCTTGGCAACTTTGGTAATGAGCAAGGACAAGAACAACCCCAGTACCCCTAACACCACTATAGACTTGGGGCTAGGTATTTTTACTGTTGTATTCCCTACCCTTGCTTTTTAGAAGCTGGCATTTACCAATGGAGTGTTAAGTTGTGTCTGTCCCTGTAAGTCCTGACCTGCTGCATTTTTCCCTGTTTTTTCCATTTCCCCAGGTGTATCAACTTCTCCCACTGAAGGAGAGCCGGGGTTATAGCTTCATGGACTACTACCTGGAAGAAGACAATGCAAATCCATGTGTGTCACTTGACAATCTGTCCTTAAATGGATTTCTCTACATACCGATTTCATCTGATGGTGAAGGTGACACCTACAACATCCTCAAAGTAAGCACCAGCCTTTCATTTTCCTCTTTGGTTCCTGTTTGGAATTCAGTCTCCTCTCTTTTTCTCACCTGTCCTGAAGGGCTTTTTAATGAAAAAAAAAGCTCATTTGCTGTAAACTTGCTCACATTTGTATGCACGAAAATAACCAAAACCAGTTCCTACACCTTAGCCCATAAATAGTAACTATTTATCTAAACCATTTGACGTTTGAATGGTCTCCTCATAGTAGAGACACCTGCAAATGGGCTTGGGTAAGGAAACAGTCCTGAGAAATTACCTGTGGTGCCATAATATTAGAAACTCTTCATTCATTCATGCTTTCTTTCTCTGGTTTAAATAGGTCTCTAATAAAGTATCAGTTAATTTGATAACCCACAAATCCACACATACCCATCCAAAGCGTCCTGCACAAAGCTTTTTGGGTACCCTCACTCCAGTGCATTGCACACATGCCATTTTCACCCAGACAGCTGTCCCCAAGGTAGGCCTGTGGCCTTACCTTTCCATCTGATCATCCCAAGATTTAGCCTTCATATGAGAATAACGTGACAGAGACCCCACATCTGTGTCAAACAAGCCCATCTGGGATTTACATACAAGCCTTTGTTATTCTGACCAATACCAAACTTAGGAACATCCATTCTTGACATACTAAGTAAAGTTTATTTTCAAACAATTTTTTGCATATTTTTTGTTCTTCTTTCTCTTTGTTTACTAGGAATTGGGCTTAAAAGTCTTCACTAGCAGCAAGATCCATAAGCCTGAACTCTGCGAGCATTACCCAGAACACATGATGGAAAGGAGTTACAGTGGTTCTAGTACCTCTTTGGTTTTACCTCTCACACGACCTCCTAAAATTTACCACCCTGCTTCTTTCCTTCCCTCTTTGAATCTTTGAATATTAATTACACATGCAGATCTGATTGTGTTCAGATATGCTGACCTAATTCAGGATCCCTCCCTTCTGGACCTAATCCTGAAATATGAAACTGATCCACCTCTGCCTGCACCTTACCAGCAGCCAGATGTGCCTGGGTAGAACTGTGTGTGCTTGGTGACTCCCATGCCAGCCCCTACAGCAGGGAAGGTCTTGTAGGCACTAAAAGAGTCTTTCAGCACAAAGCACTGGGTTTTTTTTCCCATCAGATCTGAGTCCTATGAGATCAGTTTAGATATGAAAGCCTAAAAAAGAAGCGTCTACCTTCTAGGCAGCCACATTCTAGCAATAGCTGGAGGAACAGCTAGGGCAAAAGTGGGCCAAGACAAAGGAGAAGTTGGTACAATCCTGTGGGTCAGTATTTTACCACTGGGGGCTCAGAAATTGGGTTCTGTTCCCAGTTTCCCCACTTACATGACCATCCGGGGCTAGGTAGGTCATGTTGCTTCTCTGCAGGTTCACTGACTGTAAAGATAGGAGAATGATACTGCTTTTGTTCACTTGTTTTCTTAAACAGATCTGAGATTAGCAACACTGTATAAAAAACTTACCTATATCACTTGCAGTTACTGACTTTTATGGTGCAGTACCCCAGCTCCAATTAAACAATTATAGCTTTTGGTCCAGTGGCTGCTTCTATCCATCTACTCATAAGATATCAGATCTTTGGTTTTGAAATGGAAGATTTGTCATCAGAGTATGGCCCAAGACTGTTGTCTTGTCTGCTTTGAGAAGATGTAAAGTCTTCTAAGGCTGATGGAAAAGCCTTTCATAAGGCACAACAGTTGCTACACTGTGAGAAAGCATCTTCCTGTATATTTGCTAATGGCCAGAGATGTAAAGACCCATATTCATTTTTTTTTTAAATTCCTACACAGAGGGATAGGTGTGTCTTGTGTTTCTGGTCATGTATAAATGCAATCAATTTTTCAACCAAATTATTAAACTATGTGCCCTGGTAGTATCTGGGGCAGTAAGTTTCACATTTGATTCTGTATTGCAATAGAAATATACCCTCAATAACATCATAAATGGTTCTCTTGGCACTGCTGGGTTTGCTGGCAGTGGGGGTAGAATGCTCAACTCCATTCAATCTCTGTAAGAAGAGCAGCAACATTAAGAAAAATTAAATACTCAGATGGCAACAGAGAAATTAATGTTTTCAGTGGCCAAGGTGTCAAAGCTGTTTTTTCAGTTTAAAAATTTAACTAAGAATAACAACTACATGGAGGGAAAGTATGTTCCTGGTTTAGAGTGGAGTTTGACATACCTTTTCCTTTCTTCCTGTCCTTGAATGAATTTGATAGTCGCTACAATGAATCTGCATGGAGAGCTGGAATATGACATGGCAGAAGACATGGTTGATGGCAATCCTATGGAGACTGTCCGGAAGTACTTCCCTGAGACATGGATCTGGAACACAGTTTCAGTGAAGTAAGTGTTTAAGGGAATGTAGAGTGTGGTCACTAGGCCAAAATCTTGGACTAGGTTAAAGCCAAGTGGATGTATTGGTATTTCAGTGAGAGGGAAATACTAGAAAAAGGGATTTTTTTAAGGACATTAAATATAGAATGCTTTAGAGGAACATGCAAAAGCCAATGCCTATATCCCAGCAGGTCAGGAGTTTGCTGTCAGCAGATGTTGCTCAGTAGGCTGTGAGGAGAATAGATGAACACCAGAATATAACTGAAATCTTGTTCTCTGTCTCTCACCAGCTCTGAGGGAAAAGCTGAGCTAGAAGTGACCATCCCTGACACCATCACCGAGTGGAAAGCCAATGCATTCTGTACTTCAGCAGACACAGGCTTTGGCCTGTCCCCGACAGTGTCCCTGAGAGCCTTCCAGCCCTTCTTTGTCGAGCTCACCATGCCCTACTCTGTAGTGCGTGGGGAGTCCTTCACGCTGAAAGCCACCGTTTTCAACTACCTGCCTGCCTGCATCAGGGTAAGGGAGGTTCACAGCTTCGCTCAGCCCAATAGCTCAGGCAAGATTACACTGGGTCGCTTTTAACATGGTGTTCCAAGCCAGATGACTGATCTGAAAATATCATTTCATAGAGGTGTACATATGTACAACTCCCTGTTGTATTCAGTGAAGAGGGAGCATGTTTTCTTGACAGAGTTTTGAAAGCTGCATTTGATTCAGAGCCTAAAGCTCTGCTACTGAGACCCAGAGCTTTTTCATCCCAAATTTATGTCGTTATTCTATAGACATAGAGAACTTTGGTTCTTCACAGAGCGCAGAATGATTGCATACCCACATGGAAATTCCAGGTTCACCAGGGTGGATACCTGTCATCAGCCTTTACTGTCATCTCACAAAACTTCACAGAAGATTTGCTGGAATGTGCAGACTTCCTGGAATTTGTCACATCTGTCCCTAAGACACTGAGCAGAGCTTTATAGCTTCACCATTCTTGTTTCCATTTTTTTCCAACAAAAAAAGACAAGAGAAAATTTGGGAAGGGAGTAGCACAGAATCTCAATCACCTTTGCTCTATTTTTATAAACACAGATTTTTATTCTAAAAGGAGTGAATTTGAAACAAGGAGGGGCACTTACCCAGTCATTCCAATGCACTCTCATTTATGTCCCTGTCTTCCCTATTTTGTCAGCTATTTTCAGGTTCCTTATTCCACTTTTCCTTGTTCCCTTATTCGACTTTTCTTTATTCCCTTACTAGCTGTCCCGCTGCTGGTGTTTTACCTCTTCCCCTGACTAATCATTTAATTGGCCTGTCCCCGACAGTGTCCCTGAGAGCCTTCCAGCCCTTCTTTGACATCTTTAATTCATGGCACAACTGATCTGTGCTATTCATTTTCCCAGAATCGATTTCCTTTCCAAAGATCCTGTTCTCTACACTTACCTCTCTGATTTCTTACAGCTGTACACATTTCAGTCATTTCCTCCTTTATCAGGCAGCTCTTGCTCTGCAATATCGATAAGATCCTCAATCCCCCAGCATAACCAGCTCCACCACCTATTTCCACGTACTGCATAGACTGCAATATCTCCAGCTCCTCTGCAAGTCCAAACCTCATGATCCCTCTCTGTACAACTGGCAGGTCAGTGTGTCTCTGGCTGAATCCAGTGATTTCCTGGCTGTACCAGTGGTGAAAGAGGAAGAATCCTACTGCATCTGTGTGAATGAAAGAAAAACTGTTGCTTGGGCAGTAACACCAAGATCTCTAGGTAAGAGACTAGATGGCAAGAAGATACTAGGATCAGATATCTGTGTATGGAATCAGATCTTTGGTGTGAGGAGCTAGGTGACTCCAAACCTGTTTGGAAGGACCTTCTCTATGTCAGAAGTGAGAAGGACCAACATTTCAATAGAAATCACAAATTCCCTTAATGTATGCAAAGCACTCAGACATTCCAGTTGTGGAGCTAAGAATATCTTGTCTTAATGTGTCTGGGCCTGAAATTTCTTAATCAAGGCTTGCTTCCTCTGAAGCCTCCCATAAAAATACCATTTGATTTATGAGGCCTTCCCCATCACTACTCTTCATGCTGATGGACTAACACCTCCTTAGGTGGCCATCACAAAGAAGGTGGTCTGGAAGGCTGCATCCAGATCAAGATAAAACCCTGTCTCAGAGTTAGCTCTCCTCTTGGAAAAGCCTCTCTGTAATGCATCACAGAGTGCCCAGCACAAACACAGACCTGTATTTCCCTGGCTCTGCCTGGCAGGGCTGACTGACCCCTGTTTCCTCCAGGGCAGGTGGAGTTCTCAGTGACCACTGAGGCCCTACAGAACCAGCAGCCCTGCGGGAACTCCGTTGTGGAGACACCTGAGAAAGGGCGGAAGGACACAGTCATCAGAGAGCTGCTGGTGGAGGTATGTGGGCTGCTAATTGGGGTGGCACAGAAAAGTAGCAATAGTAACAGCAAGAGTTGTGTGTGATAAAGGCTTTCTGGTTTAGCCATGAGAGCAGCAATAATGTCTTGTGGGACTCTTATTCTGCAAGCTTTCACAAAAAAAGTACAGATAAATCTAACACAGGCCAATAGAGCCCATAACTCATAACGTTGCCATCTCGCAGTCAAAGCAGGGTCTTACATTACAGGAATAATAAGGTAGGCAATAATGACAGGTTTTTCTGAGACACATCGTGTCAGAGATAAATGAGAAATCCTTGGGTTTGCCTCTAATAAACTGGGATAGGTTGTGAATAGAACACTAGCCAGAAAGCTTATACTTTATCATATTCTCCAACCCATGGCCAGTACTCTGGAACAGCCATCACAACCTACAAATATCTCTAAACAAAACTACCATCACTGTTTTGAACTGGTTTTATTACACTTCTAGGAATGTTTAAAACTGTGTAATTAACCTTTTATTTTTGCATTCTTTTGTACACTTCTTTCCTTAAGCAGTGCTTTCCAATGATAAAAACGTAGCTTTTCACGTGATAAGTTGCCAGTCATAAAATTAATCCACAGTATAAGACTTCTGGATGCTATGAGCAAACAAAAAGTACCAGCTTGTTGTGTAGGGAAATCCATATAATAATAAGTCCTCCTCACATTGCAGACATTCCAGCTTTCAGTAAGGCAGGATATGTTTTGCTTCAGGAAATGTTTTGCTAACCTGAATGTAATGATGGAACAACTATCTTATCTGTTAGGCTTTTTTTTTTTTTTAATCATTTACAAATGGATTTGAATGTATAATACATGAACAACTGTTTAACATTTCAGGAAATTTTCCACATTTCGTATGCGCCTTCAGGAAAAAGATTGTTTGTTTTGTTCTTTGAAGACACAGGAAGATAGAGCACTGTAAAGTCTTTTCTCCCAGATGGCAGTGGAATGTAAATTACTGAACAAGCATTAGAATTGCTTCTGTCAGGGTGTCTGAAAGATTGCTCTTCCTATCCTGTTATTGTAATGTGGTAATTAATCTACAGCAAGCCCTGACGAGATGGAATCGGAGATTAGCATCCAAGGCTGAACAATTAATTAGCAGGGATGGATACAGTGTAACAGGCTTGGGGTGAAGCTATTGTCACAAGCACATGGATGACAATATTCCCTGCAGCAGGCAGTGCATCCCAGGGAGAGAGAAGTGAGTGTGCCAGAGGCCTCAGGGCATCTTCTTGCCCCTCTAGAAACCAAGCCTCACTGAGAGCTCTTTGGGAAAAAGGATTTTTTTTTTCACCCAGGAATTTCTCATCAAGGAAAATCAATCAAATAATTACAGTTTGTGTGTTTTAATTTCCCTTTTAAATGTTCAAAATAAAACAAAACAATGGATTTCTCATTTAGTTGCTTATCAGAATGACATATTGAAGCAAACAAGAAGGTGCCCTTTCAAACAGAAGCATTTAGCTCTACCACAGTTTATCCAAATAGGTTTTTTTCTTTTTTTTTGTTTTCCTGCTTTTTTAATACTTTTCTGTCTTTTCATACTGAAGAATGAGAGACAATGCATTCTGACTGTGTGAGAAAGTGAAGACCATAACACTATTGTTTACATGCTGGGAAAAAATATCAGCTGGCAAAAGCTGGAAACCAGTAAGGAAACAATGGGAACTCTCCAATTCAGAGATTAAAAAATTGATGCAGGGAACTCTCTAAAATAAACTATGATGAAAAAATGTTTTCTAGTAAATATTTGCATCCTGAGTTTTCTGCAAAATATTTTCACCCATCTCAACAGGAAAGTGGTATGCTTTTTTGACTTCAAAAACTAGACTAGAAATTTTTAACCCGTTGACTGCGGCATGTATTTAAATTCTGGTTGTTTTAACATCTCACTTGAGGTGCATTGAAGTGCTCTAGTTGCCACCAGTCAAAGTTCCTGCATACTTATCCTCCCAGTGTGCCAGGCACTCAGCCTTCACCACAGCCCAGAGAGCTCTGCTAGACTGGGCCACAGTGGGTGGCACCTTGGATAGCAGAGTCCCATGTCTCTGTTGATAACATCACCTTGCATGTTATCTCCATCTCACCCTCTGAAGCAGCAGGGCCTCTCTCAATAATAAGAGAGAAAAGAAAATGTATTACATTTCATATTTGTAATTAGCCAGTGTGTTAAAATCCTCAATTATCCTCAGTTTAGCACATGGAGGGGAAAACTTTCTAGGCAATTTTCAAAGAGTTCTTTTTAGTTTTCCTTTTGATATTTCTTCCTTTTCTTTGTTGTTGTCATTGTTTCATATTTTTTGCTTTTTTCTTTCTTGCCTTTTTCCCCAAGCCGGAAGGGACTGAAGTGGAAACCACATACAACTCTTTGCTCTGTGCATCTGGTAAGAGCCAATTGTTTTCTAAGACTTTCTTTGCTAGAAAAGAAATGCTTTGCTAGAAATGCTTTCCTTTGCTAGAAAAGCCATTTGTTTTATAAGACTTTCTTTAGTAGAGACTAAAGACAAAGGAAGAAGAAAAGGTTTGTGAGGGCTCCACTCTGAGAAGAAAGGTGTAGAGATCTGATAAAATTGGACAAACTAGACGGATGTCCAACTGTTAGTGAAAACAATTCTTCCTGGAGCAGAAAAGCTGAGGATGTAATAGTGTCTACAATTAGAGAGGGATAAGCATAACTTTTATGAAATGAGGCTGGCCAGGTCACTGCAGGGAGAGAATATTTGGACTTTAATACGGTTACTTCTAACGCCTTGTCATTTAACAGGTGTAAAATCCCACACCAGACTCTGCAGTAAGCCAGGTCTGCCCACCAAAGCAGAAAAGGACAGAAAAAATTGGCTGGATAAAGTTTAATTGTTAGTCAAGGCTGTTGATGTAGAAGTCCATGACACTCTGTATAAGGGTATTGCAGGCCCAAAACAAAATTTGCAGGATGGGAAACTTCGTGAACAAAATTGGAGATGAATGGATTTGTTGAAGTCAGGATACCCCTCTTCAGGGGATGGTGTCTCACCCATGGATAGTTGCTACCTGTGCATGTAGATACCTCTGGAATTTTCACCAAATTACTCTGCTTTTTATCCCAGAAAACTCAGTGACAGACACAGTCTCCTTGGCTCTCCCAGAGACTGTGG
This sequence comes from Erpornis zantholeuca, assembly GCA_013400515.1. Lineage (NCBI taxonomy): Eukaryota > Metazoa > Chordata > Aves > Passeriformes > Timaliidae > Erpornis > Erpornis zantholeuca. The sequence goes on along the minus strand of VZTN01009058.1, from coordinate 4,226 downwards.
TGGATGGCTCAGCCAAAGCATATTTCTCAGTGCTAGGTAAGTGAAATCTCCTCAAAGTACCACATGCTGTTTTGAAACACGGCCACTTCAGGCTGTGCTCAGTCAAATGGCCAATTTACACTGTGAATTGTCCCATTCCTAGGTGACATCAGTAGCTTCCTCTGATTCTGATAGCCAGCCCTAAATATTGTTAACATCCCTCTGGTATCTCCTGCTCCTCAGGTGACATCATGGGCACCGCCATGCAGAACCTGCACCAGCTCCTCCAGATGCCCTTTGGCTGTGGGGAGCAGAACATGGTCCTGTTTGCACCCAACATCTACGTCCTGGACTATCTGAACAAGACAGGGCAGCTGAGTGAAGAGGTCAAATCCAAGGCCATTGGATACTTAGTGAGCGGTGAGCTTTAGCCTTTCTGTTCATCCCTTCCCTTGGCTACTGGGTAAGGACCCTGTTGGTCACTGGCCTGGATGATCTGTTGGAGGCTGTCTCTAGAAAGGAACAGGATACTGGCAGGTTAGGGATATACAGTATAGTATCTGTAAGAAGGACTCCTATGCTCAGTTGGAGGTACAGGGTGAGAGACAGCAGCACCCAAACAGGAATACAGAAAAAGTCCTGGACTGGAAATAAGTCAGGATTTCTCTCCATAAGAAAAGGGTTATATGAAATACATAAATGAGACTATAACCATTAATCATGGCAGCTGCTTATATAGATGTTGAATTCTCCTTAGGATTGAGGTGTAGAAAGTATTGCTCATCTTTGACCAGGGCAGAATTTTACCACATTAGCTAGGGCACGATGAGACACACAACACCAGTACATGTGCATGCAGTGGGCATCTGCTGACTAGCAAGGGGCTGTTGTGATTTGATAATTTTTACAGGAAAATTGCACTTCCTCCAAAGAAAATGATCCTGTTTTCTGCATTCCTATCCTGTGTAGGGTTCATGTTTTTAGTCAGTTCTCCTCTGGGAACCATTCTCCCATTTGTCTCAAGTCTGGGATGCATTACCTCTACTCATGAAGTCCTGGGCAGAGAGCAGCAATAGCCACAGATACCCAGTTTCCAGGTGGTTTTGGCGAGAAGAAGAGCACAAGAATAGAGATATTCAGAGCTGGGATTTGCCTGAACTTCCTTTGTAATATTGAGCAGCGTAGCTCACATTCATGCCATTAGCTAAGGAGGGGCACTGTGTCCCAAATGTCTGCTACATTTCCTTTGCATGGCCCCTTGAAAAGCACTGTGGCAACTTAAATATTTTTTCACTCTCCATTTCAGGGTATCAAAGGCAATTGAAGTACAAACACCGGGATGGTTCTTATAGCACCTTCGGGCCACGTTATGGGCAAGTGGGAAATACCTGGTAAGACCTCAGTACCACTGGCTTTTCGTTTCTGCTTTTCATGCCCACCCACTCTTCAGTGTTCTCTTGTGGTTGGTCATTGTGGAGTTTGCAATGCAGGTGGAGATGAAGTTATATGGGCCCTGTGAATTCTGATGGATACAGGACCTACTCAGGATATCTTGGTTCCCTCTATCACTTTCAGGCTCACAGCCTTTGTCCTCAAGTCCTTTGCCCAGGCCCGGCATCACATCTTCATAGAAGAGAAGCACATCCAGGATGCGTTGAGCTGGCTTACCCAAAAGCAGAAGGAGAACGGCTGTTTCCGCAGTTCTGGGGCGCTCCTGAACAATGCTATGAAGGTAACACCTCTCCTGGTTGGCTCCAAAGGACATGGGCTTTGTCAACCTGGAACTTGACCATAAGGCACCCTGGGATCAACTGAGTTATTTCAGCCCTTGAGGGTTAGGAAAGAGTAAGGAGTTATAAATATGAGTTATCACAAAAGCAGGAAGAAGTCAGCAGCATCTTCTGAAGGACCTAGCATGAAAAGGAGGCCAGGAAGAATTTGTCCCTGCAGGATGTAAATATGTAGCACGGGGAGAAGCCAGTGGTGCTGCGTGGGATCAATGAGTACTTTTGTGTTTCCCTGCAGGGTGGAGTGAACGACGAGGTCACACTGGCAGCCTACATCACTATTGCACTGCTGGAGATTCCTCTGCCTGTAACCGTACGTGTCTGCACCCCAGCCTGAGCCACAGATGGTACTAACCTGCCCTGCCAGTGTCCCAGTGCCCAGGTTATCAGGTTCCTTTATCTCTGGAAAGAAGGAATCCTGCCTGAATAATCTTTCCATTTAAGCCTAGACTGAACTAATGTTTTCCTCCATTTTCATGCCCTGTCTAATCCTGTCTCCTATATACACATTTCACTTGATATTTTTATGAAGTTTTTTGTGCATGATAATGGATTTGCTCCATACAGCTTGGATTGACAGTGAGTTAAATAATATTTAATTCTCTGAAGTGAGACAAATAGGTTTTCTACACCTACAGAAATCTTGTTTTGTTTCTTGGAATAGTACAATCCTGTTAAGCCGCTCTTGGGCCTATTGTGCAGACACAACACCACGGGTCTGCAAAAAAGCATGGCACCATCAGGCATTCATTCCCATTTTCTTTGCTTCTTCTAGATGGTTTTATGTGAAATTCCCATCCTTAATGCTTGAAGGATAAGGTATATCTGTAGGTAATAAAGTATACATATAGGGAATACCATCATGGCACTCTGTAAAAAGCCTGAAGCCTACTTAAGAGCAGTGTGGGTTTGGTCATTCTGATCCCCTCACTTTGAGACAAGGTGGTGGTGCAGAAAAATTGGGGTAAGAATCACAGCAAAAGGACTGCTGAGCCCTTGTGGTTGCCAGGCTGTTGCAGTCTCATTGCTCCAAACGTAGTAGGGAATGTTTTGTGTCTAAAGTTTATTCCTGCATAGCAAGAACCAGCAGAAGGAATTATTTTGTCAGGAGGGTGACATGGATGGCACTAACTTCACCAGAAGAGTATTCTTTCTTTATGTGTTGTATTTAGAAGCCAAGCTCTCAGGCAGAACCGTATTGGAAAACGAGGATGTTTCCCAGCTCCCTGTCTGAGTCTAAAACTGCCCCTGAATGTGAAGGAAAGGTTTTGTCACAATTTGGGTGGGGAATGGGTGAATTTCAAGTTAAGCTGCGTGAACTAAGATTAGCACAGTCCTTAAGTAACTAAGGCTCATACAGAGTATTTCTATAAGTAAAATAAGCGATATTAAACCCTCATGAAAACCCTAATAGCACTGTTCTTATGATGTGTGTCTGTTGTCACATCCTGTCCTTAGACTGGACTCTTCCCCAACACATACCTTACAAACAGTAGTAGGCATAGACACAACCAATTTTGGTTTTATTATTTGCTTTCTTAAAACCAGCTGAACTGCTTCTACAAAAGGGATCACAAAAGATTTCATCTTCCAGTAGACACACAGTGAAAGTCAGACTACAAAGCAAGAGAAAAATATGCCTTTTCCTTCTAGACCCTTTATTTAGCTGTAAATGTGCTGTTAGCTTTCAGGTTATGGCATGCTCTCCCTGCAGAGATACTTTTTCAATTTCATAGCAGCTTTTCCATCGCAAACAAGGAGTAGTCATGTTTTGCTGAAAGCTCTTGGGGTAAGAGTGTATTAGGCAAAACACCATGTAAAGTAGCTACATTTTACTTTGTTGTAGTGATTGCACTCTTAAACCAATATATGCATTGTTAATGTTGACATCACAAAAAATATTCTATAAAATACAAAAAGCCCCACATTTTTTCTTGTGCAGAGATAGAGTTTACCGCCAAACAAGAATCTACGTTACTTCCAACAAAGTGAAAGTTTTTCAAAATGCCCAGGAAAAGGGGAACCAAACAAAAAGGAAAGGATAGAGCAGAGGATGAAAGCACAGAACAGTCTCAGGGTGATAGCTGGAGGAAGAAAGCAAGTATTTAGTACACCTAAAGTGAGGAAGAATTTCAGAGAACTCCTCTTACCCCAGAACACAATCAAGCCAGTAATTCTTCCCAAGGAAGAAGCCCTGCTTCACAGTCTCTAATCAAACTGGAAAAAAACATTACAAAAGACATGTTAAAGAAAAGTAGATTCAAGATAAGGAACAGCCTTTGGCTTCCCATTTGTTCTAAGGATTATTAGGCCTAGAGGGAAGGGTAAAATCTTTGTCAGGCCAGAGAGTGGGGATGCAAAGGGTCCACATCCCTATTCCTGTTCTTCTAAGATGGAGCTCAGTATGATCACCTCCAGTTCATTCTCTCTCTCCTTCCAGCACTCAGTGGTGCGGAATGC
>VZTN01009057.1:3466-69959 GCA_013400515.1 Erpornis zantholeuca | reverse complement strand
TGTCGGTGGGAAGGAGGGAGGGATTGGAGGTAAGAAGGAGTATTTTTGAGGGCATACTTTACTTCTCATTATCCTTCTCTGATTCTCTTAGTAGTAAACTCATTTTATATCTCTAAGCTGAGCCTGTTTTGCCCTTGAAGTATTTTCTCCCAGTCCTCATCTCAACTCATGAAGCCTTCATTAAATTTTTTTCTCCTCAGCCCGATATGATAAGGGAGGGTGAGTGAGTGACTTTCGTGGGTGACTGGTGTTTGGCCAGTGTCAGACCACGACACCTGGCTTTTGAGAGAGGCAAGCTACTCCAGAGCTGGTATATGCTGTATAGGAAAAGCCTCCGGGAGCTCAGGGAGAAGGATGGCTGTGTTCCTGCCGGATCCTTAATGGAAACCACAAAAATCATTAAAAAGAATAAATTGTGGTGTAATCCTTCCATAGTATGGAAACCACTACAACCTGCATTTGCCATGAATGCTGTATCAGGCTCCAGTAATGTTCTTTTGTTAGTGCCAACAGACAGCCTATGCATAATCTCTGGCCATCACCCTCATTACTGTTTCTGGACAGACTATTTTCCTACTGCCTGATACAGCTGCATGTGACTTATTTACATTCTCTGTATGATGAATGGGTAACTTAGGTTTTCCAGAAAAGGGCAATTAAAAATAACATGAGGCCAACCAGACAGAGATAAGTGAGTATTAAAGCATCTGGGCAGGCCAGGTGCTTGAAGATATCACTGAAAAGGTCTTCAAGTAAAAAAAAAAAAAAAAAAAAAAAGAAAACAAATTACCACCTTGACAGATTATTAAATGTTTAATGCTTCTGGCAATAAGAGCTGCTAATAAAGAAGCAGTGTAAACCAGAAGACAGCAGCAGCAACAGTAATTATACAGCAGAATGATTAAAAAGCACACAGCTATAATGACTTTAATCTACTTTATGAGAGAAACTCAAAGATTCAGCATTCAAAAAAAATAATCAATTAGGGAGCAAGGGAGATGGAAAAAAAATCTATTTAAACTCAGTTCCTACTATCAAGTGACAAATCAGTCATGAGTAATTGTAGGAATTACTGCAATTCACCATGTTTCGGTAACACTGGCTACTCCACCAGAGACTGAAGAACAACTGCTCAGTTTCTCAGCATCCAAAGGGACTCCACAGAGCAATTTCAGAGAAATTGTTGTACTCAACAAATTGTGCTGCTTAGCTGGAAGAATATCCAGCATGGCCAAAGTCAAGATCTTGGTCTTGAGCACTTTTCTTATTTTCATAGCAACGGAGTAATTCCAGTTCAATGGCACCTAACAGGCAGGCTGCTTAACTTTTAACCACTTAGAGACACCTTGTTTTATTTCCTTTTCCTGATCTTCCTTGACGTTTTTCCTCTCCCAGATATAAGCTGTTCAGCTACCAGCTAAGGAAAGGCTGTTCTTGGACATCTGCCATGTTTCCTTTCCTCTAAAGACCAGGAAGTTCAAAGGAATAACGGGAGGACAATGCATGGGAAAACCTGAGGTTATTCCAGCTCCTCCTCTCCCAAGGCTCTGTTCCTTAAAACGGAATTCATATGCTTCAATGTGGTATTTCACTCACTCCTCCCTGCTCATGGACAGGCAGCAGGATCCACCCCTCATCACCTCTTGCTCCTTATCTGCAGATACTGGCCAGCTTCTGCCTCTGCAGGAAGGGAGGGGGGTGTGCTCCAGGCAGGCACACCTGCTCCCAGGGTGGAGGGGCAGAGAGATGAGAAGCTGCCCAGCAGCTGGCTCTCCCTGCTCTCTTAGGAAGCGATGGGCGCTGTTGTTAAGGGGAGAGCTCCAGGTTGTGGAGGCTAGTAAGCCTGCCATGGAGCCCACCAGAGACAAGGCCCATACGCTCCCTGGCAGGGTACGGCCCAGAGAGATTCTCCCCAGCTTAGGGTGATACAGAAGGCCTCTCCCTGCTTCAACACTTGGCCTCCCCGCCCCTTTACCTATACATGTTCCTGCCCTAGAATGTTCTCCCTTCCCTGCTCCCCCACTGGCCCTTGTTCTTCCACCACTCCCTGTCTATTTCCCCACTGACTCCCATACCCTATTCCCGCCTGTGTACTGCCCTCAGGCCCTCACAGCGTTGGTCCCTCATGCTCTCTGTCTCCGCCCCTTCCAACCCCGTACTTAAACCGAACCCTCCATTGTTCTGGGTTCTTGTTCTTTCACACTCCTGGCTGCAATAAACCCTCCCGTGGAAATCCAAACAAGAACCCTTCCTGTCTCTTTGCCGTCGACTAGCTGAGAAGCTATCCATGTGTGCGTGCTTGTGTGTGTGTGTGTGTGTGTGGCACTGCCGAGCGGCTCTTCACAGAGACGCTTCCAGAAGGTTGCGGCACCTCACCACTGCCAGCCACAACAACAGGGCATGCACCCTCGAGTCCAGCACCAGGCCAGGCTGTCCCTGCCCTCAGCCCCCGCTCCGCTCCAGCCTCCCCGCGGTGACAGCTCCGCGCCCTCGGAACTGTGCTGCTGCTCCGAGAGACTGCCCTGGGACAGGAGCTCTGTTCACTGCGCTCTCACTGGCACCTAGAGCTGTGTGCAGGGAAGTGGCAGGAAAGAGAGACAAGGACTGGTGTGGGCAGCAGCCTAGACTTAAGTCAGATTGAGCGTGCAAAGAAAAAAAAACTTCTATTGAAATGTTCCTACACTTGAGTGAAGGTCTGTATTATTTTGAAGATAAAGGTATGTTACTCAGTTCTGCTATTTATTTCCTCCTGCTCATTCTAGTGAGATTATTTTGTATATTTGTTCCAGTTTGAGACAAATTCAGAGTAAAATATCTTCTGCTAGAAAGCAGGTTGTAGCCACCCCTCCCCCACCAGGTTCAGGAAAAAAGAAATATTTCCTCAGAGGAAAGTGAGGAAGAAACAAAACTATTTATTTAACAAACACACAAGAAAAGAAGAATAATGCTAAATAATAAAATTTCTCGCTGCGGAGAGAAACCTGGAAGAGTTTTCTGATGGGTGTGATCTCTTTCCTCTTCGGAGCTGGGTTGGTGCGGGGGGTCCCCTCCAGGCTGGTGGAAGGTCTCCCAGTGAGGTTTTGATGTTCTGGTGTTTTGAACAAGTCCAGAAGAGAAGAAGAAACCAAAGTCCCAGGAAAACACAGGAGTTTAGCTCACCGTCTCTCTCCGAAGAAACAGAGCTGAAGGCTGGCTGGAAAGCGGCAGCAGCAGCAGCAATCTCACCACAGAACAACAGAGAGGAGTAGTGACCTTGAAACAGAGAACTGCTTTGAAAAAGTTCCTCTGTCTGTTTTTTTCTTTCTCTCCTCTCTTGGGGTCAGTTTAAAGGCACAGAAAAGCACAAGATTAATTTTCTGGGCATAGAGTAGGCGATATCGGATACATCATAAAGTCACCCCAAGACAATATTAAAAATCAGGGCCTTTATAAAATCTTCTGATTTTATTCCTGTAGCTCATTGCCTCCCATTTGCAAAAAAGTTGTACAATGTAGAAAAGTTGTCATTATCAGATATCTGCTTTAGAAATATCAGAGAAAAAAATCCAATAGCTCCCACCCCACAAATCAATATAGACATCAATATGTCTATATGGGAAATATTTTTACATGGGCTCTTTTTAACATGGTGGTGTTGGTCTGACATGCCCTGTTTGCTGTTACCCTCTTCAAGGTCTGTGTGTGCAAGGATGAGATCCCTGCTCCTCCACCTTGTTGAAATGCTTGTGAGAGCAGAGAATTGGATTGTCCTAAATGCACCAGATGCAAGAACTAAGTATGAAACATAAACAGCAAGAACATAGATCAGATCACATGAAAAAGCAGTCTGTGTGTCGAGATAAAAATTTAATTTTTCATTTGCTGATTTCCTGTGTAATTCTTCTTTTTGTATTTTAAATAAATACATTAAAAGAATCTTTAATATTGTGATTGTGTACCTCAACTTTCTGTAAAGGAAGCATTACAGCATTAACTACCAAATATTTAAAAATTCAATTTCAGAAGAAGGGAGAGATAAACTGACTCAGTATGGACTTAGCTGTGTCAAAGCTCCTCTGCTTCTCTACATCTTCCAGGAAAAAATAAACATTGATCATTATCACCATACCATCTCTCCTATTTTGCTTAATGTTCAAATTTCGGAGTGGGATGCAATTAATTAATATGGGCTTACATGTGCTATGTTTTCAGACCTAGTATCTATTGACAGCCACTTGACATTAATTATTTGTATTATTGACCTTTTTGCATCATAGAAAGCTCTCCGGAGAAGAGCTTGGGACCATGCCAGAGGTGGAGAGGCACAGCTGCCGGAGGCGGGCAGGGAGATGCTGTGGTTGCACATCTGCAGGCTGGGAATGCAGGGGCTGCAACACTGAGCTCAGGGTGCTTGAGTCACTGCTGTTACTTTCATCAGTGGGGCTCAAACTGGGAAAAAGGCAGCCTCGGTTGTGTTCCCATCTTTGCACAGCGTGACCCTACCTAGCCTGGGGGGCACAAAAGACAGTGGGACACCTTGCCATGTGCACATGAAAAAGCAGCCTAGCCCACCCCTAGCACCCAGGTGCTCTTGGGCAGGGGAGCTCAAAGTTAGGCAAGTCCCTGAGGATTCCAACAGAGATGCGTACACACAAAATTAGCAAATAGATAAGTCAAGAAATAAGCAAGAACGTTAAACTTCAGAAAAAGCACCAGAGAGATGAAGTTCTAATTGTAGGGACACCAGATAACCACACAGAAATCGGGTAAGTCCGAGCACCAGGGCCTCAGGCAGAGCAGCACGGCCCCAGTGACACAAGTAGGGCAGGGACCAGTCTGAGAGCAGGTGTGGGGGATCTGCACAGACCCCCAGTGATTCCTGGACAGCAGCAGCCAGGAGGAGAGCGACATTGACAGAACTTGGGGCAGTGTAAGACCTGCAGCTGTCTGAGAAGGCATCATCCAAAAGCTCATAGTGCTGGGAGGAAACTACCCATGATGAATCTGCCTTCGGTTGATTGTCAGCCTGGTTACACAGCAAGCAAGGGACTACTAAGGGACCTTGAGGGCAGGAATCAACTTGAAAAATACTAAGAAGGTACAAAAGTTTGTGACTGTGCAGAGAAACATTGGAATAGGAGAGTGGTGGTCAGAGCCAAGTTAGAAATCCAGCAAGTACTAGCTGTTTGATAATGTTTGAATGTCTAGTATTGTATTACATTGTTAATATTTATCCTGAATGTGTTTCATCAATTGCTCTTCAATTATCTTTCATTAAAAAAAAAAGCATATCAAAATGCTTGGATCCTGATTAGATTTAACCACATAAATTGTACAGCTCTTTTCCTAAGAAAGTAGGAAAAAAAAAGGACACACATTACATAGTGAGGCATGTAGGTATCAAAGAAACTGCCCAGAGGAACTGTTTCCTGCTCACCTGTAGGTGTTGAGGTTGGGGTGAGCACTCATCCCATGCTCACATGCTGCCCGGAGGCAATGAGCTGAAGGATGGCCATGGGTTTTTCCCTTTGTCTTGTTCAGGCAATAGGCCAAAGACAGGAATCAAATAGGAGAATATTAAGACTTTCCCACTCAGAAAAAAGTTCTGTTAATGAGCAAAAATAAGAAATTCAGCTTTTCTCTCTCTACATGCGTTATGTTTTTAGAAAGGTGCAAATAGAGGAAGTTTAATACCAATACAGGATGCTGCTTCCCAGACAACAACACCTCCACAGACATCAGGAGCCACCACTGCAGGTAGCACTGCTCTGCAGGTCAGGGAAAGACACACCCATGCTTTTCATACTGTGGCTTCTTCTGTGAGCCTACAGAAGGAAATTGGAAGCAAAGGCAGATCATAGAGCTGCTTAATGGTGAAATACCTTACTAATGACCACCAAAACAGATTTAAAAGCTTAAAGCTTTAACAGTTTTTCTTGCAATTTATCAGTTACACCCCAAGAAACCCAGAAGCAGAGCCTTTGTTTCCTTCCCACCAGACAAGTCTGTTTCCCTATCAGAGTCAGATCCCAGCACACTCCTCCTCCTCTCACTTTTCTTTAAGCACGTCATGCAGCTCCCAAAGGTCTGCTGTTATCCTTCACACCCCAAACCCAACCTCGACTGCTCCATTTAAGATTGAAATGCACGTTTGTCTCTGGTGGCCTCGCTCCATTTCGCAGCGTGCTTCGATTGCCAGAGCAGCCAGCTGGGCCAGTAAGTTAGAGAAAGACGTTGTTCCCATAGTAACTCATTTTCTCTACCCACTCATTAGATTAACACATTTCAGATCAAAGGTAGACATGAAAATGTCTCAGAAATGATAGTCCAAGGCATTGCTTAAATATGAAAAAAATCCACCTCACTATCTCAAAAAGCACTGCTTGATATCAGAGCATACATCTATAGCAGCTTTGCTCGTTGTGCTGTCCTGCCTGAAAGTTATCAAAAGCATCTTGGATAGTTCATTTTGTTGCTAGTTTGCAGACAATTGCTTAAGTACAGAAACAAACAGGTACTCCCCACTATCAGATCAGAGCTACAACCAAGCAAAGAAGTTCGCTGTCTCTGTACATTCAACATTCAGATAATGTTTGCAACTTGGCTGCAGGAAAGGTCTGATTCACACTCCCAGTAGCAGCAAATCTCTTATCTGTTTCACCTTCCCCAAATTCAATTTTGTTACACTTTTAGTACTCCAGCATGAGTTGACTTAATGGAAGTTCAAGCCCAAGGAACAGATTAATGTGCCAACACCATGTGTCCAGACAACACAGAAAGCCTTTGGGCTGCTTCTGCTCCATCATCATACAGCAACTCTGTCAGGCACCAAAAAGAACAAAACAAATCTTGATACTGCACAGACCCTTTGCCACTGAAGATTTCTGATAACACCTTCTGGTAAAATACAAAGGACGTGGAATGAGAAACCTGGAGCTTTAGATAGTGTTTCTTTTTGTTTGCACTCCCCAAGTGCAACTCTGCAGGTGGGATATGAGCCAGTTCTTTTGATTGCCTGTCTTGCCAGTCATCTCCCCAAACTGATTTTATGGTTCTCAGGGGACTTCACCCTGCATGCATGTGTTAATGTATACTTACACAGCACCTTCAGTGCATACTACTTGTGAAAACTGCCATTGGTATTATGGGTCCTGAGCATGCATGTAATGCTGCTGTAATGCAAGCAGGAACCATGACCTTCCTAACACCCTGCCTTAATCCTTTGCCAAGACCCAGATAAAGACTATTTACACCTAACAACATAGTTCAGAGACTGACTTGCACTGGCATTTTCATGTCAATGTCCACTGTCCATTTGTGTCTGAAAAACAGAATTATCCCAATGCCAGCCTGCAATTTCAGCAGTCTGTTCAAATCACCAGGAATTGAACTTAGTTCTTTTTTTTTTTTTTCTACACACCTTTCCTTGTCAGAAACCTCATTTGTCAGCTGTGCAGCCTCAGTGCACTAGCTCACCCCACTGACATCTCACCTACCTTTTCCTCAGTACAGCTCCTCACAAAAGTGCAATTTACAGGTGACAAAAAATAATTCTCATCTCAGAAAATTGCCCCAGAGTTCTGGCAAAAATTCATACAAAAGGTGTGATGTATATTAAGAACTTAGATGAGCTGGTGTTGTTCATCATTTCTGATGGCAAACCTTCTGTGTGGTGAGGTGGGGGAAAATGTTATGTGTGTCCCTATTAAGGTCTCTCACATCAGTTAGTGTAACAACCCTCACCTAATATCATCACAGTATTGACTGATTTTAATTTTTTATTTATTTTCTTTTGTCTCATTGACTGTCCTGCTCTTGTCTGCTTTACTTCTACAAAGAAAGGTGTTACTGGATTATTGGAAAAAAGACTCTATAGAGCTGAATGGTGCATGACTGGGTCTCTACTTTTGTACTGGGGACTCTGCTGTTTTCTGTCACCTGGAGAGACTGGAATCTGGTCCTAGTTTTCAAGTAAACTGCAGATGAAAGAGACTTTGTCTGCTTTGTTGCGCTGTAACCTTAGGCTAGAGCTTTAAAATATATATGATTTTGGTCATTAAAAAAAACTGCAGCTTTTCTCCTGTCATTTATGTTCTCTATACTTTGTACCTCATTAGAAACATGAGGGGCATACAGGCACTCCAACATTATGGAAATGTCAGCCAGCGCCAGTACATTTTGAGGGTTAAAATGCACACAGTAAAGTGGTAACTGAATGTAAAAAACAAACCATCTTCCTCTTAGCTTCTATTATTTTTTATGTTTGAAGTATAATAGTCAGAACAAAATCACAGACTTTTAAAATGATGAGAGGAAGCTGAGTAGAAAAGCTGGCCATGAATTTCATAAATTCCTGCTACTTAATAGCTGTAGCTCACTGGCTCTTCACAAGAAAATACATGTCAGCCATGTCACTACCCAGGGAATAATCGTTCTCTGACACTTACCTTCCTTTTCTTTTCACTGGCAGAGGATAACTGGTTAAGCTGCTCTGTTTCTACAGGTAAAAGCTAAATACCCTGCTGCTCTCCCAAGGCAGCCAGGCAGCTCCTGATCTGTATGGCAACCCAGGGAGTGAAGGGACATTGCCTGTTCTGAACTAAGTGCAGTTCCCTCAGGAAATATGTCTTGCTATTCTCAGGGCACTGCAGGTGGGGGTTGTACGTTCGATCATCAAATACCAAGGTAACATTGACTGTTTTTCCTCTCTCTGTCTAGTCTGTTGTGTTGCTTTCCTCATTTTAAGCATCCAAAATCAAGAGAAAAAAGACAACAGTTTTCCCTAGAAGTCAGCAAGCACTTGTGCTCATGTGAACTCTTTCTCTTGCTTCTTTTTACAAAAGAAGATGGCCAGCAATTAGAAGGCAGGCAGTGCTTTGGGAATAATTTTACTATTCTCTCTGTTTCGGTACTTCAGAAGTTTCCTCTCAGTTTAATTCTCACAAACAGCAGATTAATGTCCTTTCAAGTCTACCTCTGGGCCAGATTTGGTGTCATTCACGCCTGTGAATAAGTGGTGCTTTCTACTTTGCAGGTAGAAAGTAACCTACTACACAGATTTCAAGGTTAACAGACTTCTTCAGGGACGCTGAGATTTTACTACAGAAGGGTAAACTCTACTACACAGTGTGTTACAGGCTGAGAAGGAGGATAACCTTCCCTGATGTTTCTGAGGTGGTCATTTTTCAACCTTTACTCAAAATGTTGGTGGGACATGAACCCCAAAAGAGCTCCATTTTTCTCACAACTCCTTTGTCATTGCAAATACAGAGAAAAAAACTCCCTCTACCTTTTTTAAAATCTCACTTGCTCCTTGCCAGTCTCATCTCCTGCAGAACACCTTTTTGTCCTCTGAGTGATTTTACAGCTGCCAGACAGGAATGGCACTGCTCTGAGCAGGCTCTGCTGCTTAGCCATGGTGTGTGCACATGCTTGTGCAAAAACCTTATTTCAGCATCTTCACTTGTATCACTCATTTGCACTTGTTACAGCTTCACTTCAAAGTGCTCTTGGCCCTGACACAGTCTACTGAATTTGTATTCTACACTTAACTACACATAGCTCCTAACCAGAGTAGGCATTTTCTTTTTCTTTTGGTACAATTTTTTTTTAAATTTTTTTTTAAAATTTTATTTATATAGCTGTTACCTGAGCTGCTCCCAGTAGTTAAATGTGTCTCTGATTAAAATGTCATGCCCTGGTATGTGATGTTCCTGTTCAGCCCCTGGGATCTGTCCACAAAGCCAATCAATACGCTGTGCAGAACACAGATTACAAGAGGTGCCACCCAGACACCTTTGTGGATGCAGTTGCTCTCTCTCCCTGACAGCATTCCGACGGCCTGCAGACGGCAGACACAGCGTGAGGGAGAGCAAAAGTAGTTTATTGGCAGAGATGTGCACTGTCACACAAATTGCAGGCAGCTGCCCTAACACATCCTGACAAGGAAGCTCTGATTGGGCTTGACACCTACATGATATACAACCCTCCGACTATACAGGTCCTAAGGGAGTGCATGGGAGACCTTTTCCCTAGCAGAGATGCAGGTTAACATGCCAGGAGTTAGTCAGCACTGCTGGTCTCTTGTTAATATAAACAGCAACTTGCCTTAAAGAGGAAAGCACAAAGTGACCTTCGCTGCCTGACAGTCAGCAGTTTTAAATCCAGCAACAAGCACAATACAATGCCTTTCAAGTCTCAGAATGGTTTTTAAAAAGAGCTGGAACATAATAGCCACCTCCCCCACCGATATCTCAATTCAGCCTTCGACTCTGACTGCGAAGTGTTCTCCTGCTAAACCTTCTGTGGCGCTTGCTCCAGCTGCCTGATGCCGGAGGGCTGTGTCAGCTGCTCAGCGAGTGCCCCGGAGGCACACACAGGCTGTGGGGAGCACCGTGGATGGGCACAGAGCAGCGCCCTGGGATGTGTGCGTGCCCGCTGCCCCGCGGAATGCACTCGCATGCGGAGGCTGCCCCGCGCTCTGAGCCCAGCGGCTCCGCGCACTGTTCCTCCGGTGGGAGAGCAGCCAAGCCCGACGGAGGGAGCCGCCCTGCAGATCAGACACAAAGATGCTGGCGGGCTCAGCACGGCAAGGATCGCAGCAGAGCAGGTGGCACTTGTAGGAGTGAACGCCTGGCTGCTACAGCCTGCCAGCGTGCTGAGCTGCTCTCCAAGCAACTCCGCGAAGGAGGGAAGCAATCCTAGAGGAAGAACCTCGCAGTGAACTGTCAGACAGCGATCCACTTCTCTGAAACCGAGAGGCTTTATAAAGGCAGTGCTTGAATTTTAGTTATCTGTTTACTGAAAGCAGTTTGAGTGGGGCTGAGCGATTTCAGGAGGTTTCTGGTGGTTGCAGCACCCAAAGGTGTTCTGGACCCTGGTGTTGCTTCTCTCCCCTTTTCTGAGACCCAGCAATTCCTCTGTAATTGTTGCCTGTATCCTTATAAGCTGGCTTTCATCTTTGTCTCCTAGCACTCATGATGTAAGAAAGCATATTCACAGGTTGTGACATTTTTTCTCTGAACTGCCAACTGCTGACCCATCCCTGTCCCTCCACAAGTTTTTAGGATGAGACTGGCCTTCTCAGGATGACACAGATCAGCTTTATCACCTGATATCAGCCTTCTCAAGCAATAAAGATTTTTTTAAAGCTGTAAATCAACAGCACACAATGTGTGACAGTGACACATATTGTAATAATGTGCTAGTATTGTAATAACTCTTCAAACTGCTCTTCCATCTTAGAGAATGTTTCTAAGTTGGTCAGTGACAAATGTTACATTAGGAACCTTGACCACTGTAGTGGACTGAAAAGCTCAGTTCTGATTACATCTCCTCAGAGGAGCCTGATTTGTGCCTACCACAGAAAATCACAGCAACCCTACACTGTGACCCATCTTCCTGCAGTGAAATGCCTTAATCGTGGTTCTCAAGCTCAGCCTGACAGCTGGTAGCACACTCAGGCACACTTGGCATTACCTTCCACTTAGCACCATGAAGAACCTGAAGTTTGATAAGATTACAGGTGCCACCAGCACGAGCCATCAGCTGGACAGCATTTTTATTCCAATTTACCCAACACACAGCACCCTTGGAAAAGTCTCTGGTTTAGGTCTACAGAAAAGCATTTCAGGCAAGCATCTCATTGGGGTTTGGTTTAGTTTAATTTTGGTTTTTGGATGAATGAAGGGAAAGGGGAAAAACAGGCACAGGGAAAAAGAGCATTAGGAAGCTGTCAGCTTACCTTCACCGTGATTTCATATGGTCCTGAGACACAAGGTAAAATCTTATGTGGAAGAGTAATACAGCATGCCAAGATGTGCTGTACAAAGTCATCTATTTCTGCTCTTCTGTTGCTTCTCAAGTGACAGTCACTTAATAAAGAAAATCTACAGGAGCTCTGTGAACAAGTACACTAAATGCACAATTACATGCATTTTATTTCCAGTCCCATCTCATTCTTGCTATTGCTGTTAAGACTTCTCATCACAGTGGGACCAAGCACCTTCTGGTATATTCTCAAATGTTATCATTGGCTCCCTGCTAAATAAATCATGCATAGGAAGGCAGCTTTTTAGTCAAATTCTGTGCTAACAGTGATTCAACTTCAGAAGAGGAAATTCCATTAACTAAAGTGTATTTCAAGGTAAAGATCAGGTTGAAAAAAATATAAATTATTCTGAGGATCACTTGGCCAGGTCTGAAGTACATTTTAAAATAAAACACAGAGTGCCTCTCAATCTTCCTGATCTTCTTGTTTATCAATCACCAGAAAGAACATATATATGATCCAAAAAGCACTTGTTTGGCCTTAACCCTGTAGTCTGACATAATTATTCTTTTGTAATGCACCCTGAATAAACTACCCAGGATATCTGGGATACATACTTTGAAAGTAGGAACTCCCTGTAGCCTTACTAAATGTTTTGAAACCTGATTTTTAATTGAGTACACATAAACGGCATTTTACCTAGGTGAAAGAACAAATTTGATTTTGCTACTGAAGACTATCCTTGGACTTTTGAAGTTCTCAACTGTACTGTGAACCATCCAGATAAATCATAGTGGAGAACCATAGTGTTGTTCTTTTCTTTTTTCCCCATAAAATGTGCAAACACAAACACCAAACATGCCTTTGCCCCCAGCAAAAGACAGACAGGAACAAAAATCCTGTTTTTGCCCCCATGGAAAGGGAGAAGAGCTGCCTGTTGCTCAATGCCAGGAGGTTGTGCTTCTCCATGTCACACCTTGCTCTGCCCTGGGCCTTCTGCAACACACACCTCTCATTCAAGTTGACAAATCAGTGAAGGAGTCAATGTCCCTTACTAGAGAAGCAACTTTTGATCAGTTCACAGAGTCTCTGATTCAGCATGTGTGAAACAAGAGCTCACATCACTGCTGGGCTGACAGGCCCTGCTAGACCAAACTTCTGAAAAAGCCTGAGGTACTGACTGCAATACAGGCTGTAACCTAGCACATAAAAAGCCCCACTCGAGCAGGAACTGCCTTTTCAGGGCCACCACACTGTGCTCGAGAAGCCCAGCTGCCACCTACCACTGCCTGAGCACAGTGCTGGACTTTCTCCTGTGCCTGGACTTGCCTTCTGCTTCGGAATACAGGGGAAGTTGCAATCTCAGGCTGACACCAAAAGGTTACAGAGTTGTCATTGCTCCAAATCAACTCTTGCCCCATCTGCTTCCCTAGCATCTGTTCCCATAGCAGTTCCTGACTCCCTCCAGTGAAGGAAATTGATCTGCTGTGCAATGTTGGTACAGAAAGGATAAGAAAGGAGGAAGCAAAACTGGCGCTGTACCAAACTTCTAAGTGTTTTACAGGCCATGTTGACAAATCTGTTCTGCACAGGGCACAAATCACCGGCAATGACGAAATTTTTACCTACCCCTGAGATCCATGGGGAAGTGCCAAGCACGATTTTCACTTTTCTGGTTCCTGGACAGGGGAGCAGAAATAAGTGACTGCATTGGGAGAACAGTTATCTAAAGTCATTTGTGAATAGAGAAATATGTGACTTACTAAAGAGCTTGAGACATTTTGATTAGGTCTAATACCCTCACACCATAATAGATGCCACAAGTGTGTCAGTAGGGAAAAAAAGCAGAAATGTAGAGATACACATGAACAGCGATAAAGAGCAGAGTAGGAAATGTAGGAAGAAGCAACTAATTTAGAATGGATATTAGAGTAATAGGGAATAATTTGAAATATAGAATTAGACAACTTGATTGCAGTCATGAGCCAGATCATGTTTTACAAAGATGAACTTACAAATGCAAACATGGATTAATAGCTTCAAGATTGCATGATGAAAATGACTAGAAAGCACAAAACAAATCCAAGGCTCCACACTCCATTTTCCTCACCAGAGCAAATATAATGTCCTGGCACTTGCCAGAAAACTGTGGTGAGTGGGATCTGAGCGATGCCTTTGTAAAGCCAGGGGATCAGCTGGGATATGTGAAACAGTAGGCAGCAGCAGCAGCAGCAGAGTTCAAACATTTGAACAAACCCTTCTTTCTTACAAGTCTGTTAAAGATCTGTACCTGTAAGTCCCCAAATTGTCATTAAATAATTCAGTCCTTCCTTTCAGTCCTGAACCAGGAGTACAGGCACAGCATTTAATTAGTGTCTCAATTATAATTTAAATGTTTGCCCATCGAGTTCAATAAAAATCAAGCGGCTGAATTTTGTGACAAGTGGCTGCATCATGGATGATCTCCCAAGTGGTGATTTATTTGAAGGTTAGAAATTCATGCAGGTGGTTCTAAAAAAGCAGTTAATCAGTATAAATCCTTTGGCTGCACTGCTCACACCTGCCCCTGTGAGCAAGTGTCCCATTCATTTGGTCTTAGTAGACTAGAGTGTATTTCACACGTCACAAGAACAGACAAACAGACGTCCTAAGCTGCAGTCACGAGCTTCAGAGAGGTCATACCTCTAAAAATATGTTCTAGCAAGCAATTGTACTACAGAAAATTAGCAGGTGATTCACTAAAATAACGTAACTACACCAGCTACTGAAATAAAGATGTAGAAAGGTGCGCAGCTGCAACGAGCTGCAACTTCAAATAAGTGTTATAGTGGCTAGTGCTTCTCAAAAGACAGTCACAGATTTGCCTGGTCTCCTTCCAATCATCAGTCATCAGCCATCAGCCTATTTCATGAAATGTTAGTTTCTAATCCCTGGAAGGGAAGGAAAACAACAATGAAAATCCCCAAATTTATTGCACCTTTTTGAACAAAGATGCATCATCTTTGCTTCTGTCTCTGGGCTGCCTGTAAAGTCTGCTACTTGCAGAAATGTATGAGTTTTCCTTCAGCTTGGGCAGTTGCAGGGACTTTGAAGATGAAGAGAGCGGAGTTCAGATCTTGGGTGTCACAAGCAAGATACATAAGGAATTCTTCCCACAAAGCAGGCAAATTATTTATAAACCAAGTGAACACTGGAAGACCAATGCCAAGATATTCCCAAAGGTTGCCTGGAAGTGAAAACTATTAACTGTCATCTGCTGTTTTCATCCCCCAATACCCCTACAGTAGAGACAGTTTGGCAAGCAAACATAGTTAAACTTCCCAGATACTTTTCAATGTGAAGAGGGAAAAGAGAGAACCAAAACTCAGTCAGTCCCTAATTCAAGACTGAATTGGCTGGAGGTCAGAGGGCCAACAACGACAAAAATCTGGGCGGACCAAGCACACCCAGCTGATCCCAAGCTTGCTGCCAGGGCAGCCTAGCAGAACACCCCTCACAGCCCTGGCCTCTTGGTGTGATGCAGTCCCTGAGCAGACACACAACTGCAGATCTGAAGGGAAGGGATGCTCTGCGTTTGAAGCCACACAAGTAGACAATCTTGATTAGTGCCTCCCTAACCTCGTATTTAATATTTGCTACCCTGCTTCTTGCAAGTTATTTATTGCCTCAGATTTCAAATCATTGGCAAAATGGCAGAAACATTCAGCAATGCTAAATCAGGAAAAAATCATGACTCTGAACTCATGAACGACCTCCTGTTGGCAAGCTGAGGGATACCAGTAAAGAAACCAGTTCTGAATTGATCCATTTTCTGGTAGCACCTTCTACAGGTATTTTTGTTTTGGAGTTTTTATCCAAAGCCAAAAATTAGATGTCATGTGATATTTGTAGCCAAATGTCTCAGAGAAACACAAGTGAACTGTATAAACTCAATTTCTTTTGTTCATTAGATATGTAATCCTACAAAACAATGAAACTAATTTCACCAAGGCCATCAATGCATGATGCAGATTTACTATGGCAGTTTTAGCCCAAGCTTTGTGGACAGAATTATAAATTGATTATTTCATTAAAATGTTCAGCTGATGAACTAGGCAATCTACAATTCCTATTCACCATTTTACATTTATTTACTATCACAAGGTTTACCTGTTTCAGGCAGAGATTTGTTTAGCTGCCTGCAAGCAATTATATTTATTGGAAGCTTCTGTCATAGGCTTTTTCCTCAGAATTTTGCCAGTTACAAAAGAGGCTTAAAGATCAGCAATCAAACTCAAGGCTAACATGGCTAAGATTACACTTTGTGCTAATGAAATTGAACTAAACCAGCTTGGCACCACCTGCAACAATGATATGAAGTCGGGCTACACCAATAGTTGATTTCTCAGATTGGTTGCTAACTTAAGAAATTATTTTTTTTTGCCCTAATTATACATTTGTCAGGATTATACATTTGTCTTTAAAAAAGCCCACCAAACTGAGAAAAGTAGGTTAGTTTTGTTGGTGCTGAAACATGCTGTTATGTTTCCATGTTGATGTTTTTAACCCATACAATGCAATTGAGATTTCATAAGCATGAGTCACCAAAGAAAGGACAGGGAAGAGATTGATGCCTGATGCCCTTTCTCCTCTCTCCAGTCAGGTTTCAGAGGGCTCAGTGGGAAACACGGGGGCCCTTCTGCTGCTTGCTGAGGACATGAACTGAGGTCTTCCCAGCACAAGGGAGCTGCAGCTGTCAGTCAATCCCTGCAGATGTTCACAGCACTGATTCATTGGCTCTGCCTCCACCTTCCCCAAGGCTCTGAGCAGGCAAGGGACTGTTTTTGGTACCCCAGTGCTCTGCTGCACTGTCAGCTGTAATTTCTAGGACACTCAGTTAGGGATGAATAACCTCTGAGGGCACATCTCCAGCTCAGGCAATTACCAGCTGGCATAGGTGTGTACAGGGGAGGAGAGGAAGCTTTCCCAAGGTGAAAAGCAGCAGACCAATGCTTTCAAGAACTTCTCACAGAGNTTTTTTTTTTTTTGGTGTCTTTTGTTCAGTGATATAAGAGTCATAAATCCATGAGTCAGTTCCCGAACATTTCATGTCAAGGTTATCATTGAATCACAGCCATTGTGAAATGCCCTGTCTCATTTTTCATGCAGCATTCTTCTTTCCTACTGTTGTTTGTATTGTTGCTTGCAAGCAAGCCTTACAATACAGGAACAGTGTAATTTCCCCACTTCTCACTGCATAGAGATAATTTTGCCTCATCCCCATGCTTGGTGCATTAATATACAGCTCAGTCAAGGTGTCCCATTTTTAGGCAGGGAGCACTGCAGAGGTGGTGGAAATGTACAGTGCTGTTGTTAGGGAAGGAATATAGGCAGTATGGGCTAACCCCTGCTAGACAAATATCTGGGCATCATGATCTTTAATGTTGTCTTAGATGGCACTTGAAAATTAAATAACATAATTGTGGGGAGAAAACAGGATGACACATTCTTTCCATCTTCCCTGGGCGACTTCTCTCACTCTACCCCTCAAAAAAATGCTCTTACTTGGGCAGAAAGGCCACAAAGTCCCTGAAGCCCAAGGCAGGGCACCTGCTTGGGTGCAGCCTGGCTTTTGTGGCTTATGAAAAGGTCTGTGCACAGGGTCCTCTCACCACTTTTGTTTCCCCTCTGGGTAATTAAGCCTGTTACCTCCTAGTAATAATGCAAACTATCCAACACTTCTTTAGCAAGAGAACAGGCTTATCTCTGCTGCATTTGCCCTGAGGACAGGCAACAGTCTCAGTGCTAGCCTTGAGCAGGTATTTCCATCTCATCCTGGTAACAACTGTGAGGCATTTTTATCATCACAGTTCAGGATTCGGGCCTTAAACATACTTTAAAGAAGGGAGATAAGAAATAGTGCAGCATCCACATCTGCAACGTTGTGTAGTTCAACTGCTGTATGAATATGTGTGTTTGGGAATTGAACCTAGCATCGGGAAGACTGAGCTCCTGTGGGATTTTTAACACAGGGAGCTGGCATTTTGGGATAACAGGTACTAAGCTCCCCAAGGAAAAGGCAAACTGCAGACATGCCAGCCCACCTGTTCATTCCAAACTGCTTTTTAAGTGAAAGCTGACTGCCATAAAAATCTCACCCTAAATCAGAAGGAAGATAACTAACTTGATTAGGCACTTACATCTACTAAGGGTGAATACTAATCTCTGGCTTAATGCATCCTCCCTGCACTCCTGAAATTTCTTTGGTCGTCTCTCTGTTATAGGTGGATGTCTTACTGATGAAAAACTCTGCCACCAGCACGTTTCCTTCAGTAGAGCTCAAAATGTTTTATCAAAATAGGTTGGTTCCAATATTCTTATTTTAAGTGTAGGGAGACAGGCAGAAAGAAGGGATTACATCCCAATGTCTCTGCAAATCAGCAGCGAGCTGGAAAGAGGGCTCTGGGTCACTCAGCTCTGCCCCAACTACAAGGGGGACAACCAGCACTGCCCCACCCCCAGGCTGGAAAGAGACCCCTGTGCCTGTCCACCAATCTCCCTGTCTGTCCTGGGGCCTCTGCTGGGCAGGGGCTGCCCCATGGGCTACTGTGAAGTCCTTTCCAAGGCTCCCACCAACCTATCAGCAGCAGCTCACAGCTGAAAAAAGCCAAATATCAGTCCTTGGAAGGAATATCTCCTAAAGGGTAGAGAGAACAGATGTCCATGTGTTAACAGTTCTAATATAAATATCAAGTCCATTGCTTCTGTTGCCAGGCATTCTGGTTGTGACTTCAGTTTCCCCACAAAGAGAGTGCAGAAGCAAAGCACAGATGGGGAAATATTAGTTAAACCATAAAAAATGAAAAAAGTTATTGCTTTATTTTTTTTCTGCAAAAGGAGACAGCATTTCTAGGAAATGCAAATGTAGTTCCAAGCTAAGAGGTTGATATTTTTTTCAAATTCGAATGGAGGGGTGGATCAGATTTGTAATTAGGATTTTAAAGGATGCAAAGTCAAGGCAGCAATCCTTCTGGCTTCTGTAAGGGTAATTACTTTTTAAAAAATCAATAGATACCTTTACATTTATTAAACATTAGGTAAATTCTAGAGTAAGGGTTGAAATCTGTTCATTCTTTTCTAGAAATATTTATTACATTGCAGAATCACTCTGATGAAATCTAAAAAAGGTTTATTTTTTTTTTATTCAATTCCAAGGGATGTGAGCTATTTTCCAAGAGTGCTTAAACCAAAATATGCAGTCTTCAAGGTAATCTATGCATTGTCAATCTTCTGAAAATATATACAGTCACACATAAAAGATTTAAAGGTACACCCCACAGTGTTAGCAATAATAATAAAAATATTCTCTAGTCTGAAGAAAAAAATTGGATGGTCATATGCAAAGATCATACCATAGGAGGGACTGAGAGACAAATTCTCAAGGAAAAAAAATGGGGAAAGCAGCAATACACTGGCAAAAAAGCAGCTTTTATAAGTATAACCAAGGCAGCTGGTTTTTACATGCTATGAACTCCTTTGCAGGACCCAGACCTTTAGTTCTGCTGCTTTTACATGGAAAAAGTATATTTTACAGTTTCTGTTACCCTGTGGCCTTCACCTCACAGGACAAGAAATTCCCAGCAAAGCAAAGGAATTTTAAAGTTACACAACTGCAGCCTTAAAGAACAAGTTGAATCAATAAACCCAACAGTCAAATAAAAGTCTAGGAGTGTAATTAGAAAAAAAAATTAGGACCTAAAAAGAAAATAAAATTAGTGTTAGAAGATGCATCAGAACATCAAAGAAGTTTTTCATTATTTATCAACATAAGGTGATGAGTGCAAACTGAAATTCAGGAGATTATACTTGAACAGACGAAACAAAATTGCTTTACAGGGAGGGTGGTCAAGCACTGGAATGTGATGCCCAGAGTGGAGTCTCTCTCCTTGGAGTCCCAGTCCTGGACAACCTGTTATAGCTGACCCAACTTGAGCAGGGGAGCAAAGCTAAATGGTCTCTGGAGGAACCTTCCAAACTCAACCTTTTGCTGTGTGATTTCATCTAATGGGCAAAATCCTCTCCATGAGGCAGCACTTGTTGCAGGCTGCCTGCCTTAGTCCAGTCTGGTCCAAACAAGAGACATCTGCTTCCAAGACTCATTTGAACTGCACTCACTCCACTCCATCTCTTGAGAAGGCAGCAAAAGAAAGTAATCATTTTCCTCTCAGGTTGTTTAGTAAGGTCCTAGGCTGACTACCAAAACCCTTGATTTTTTTTCAGAGAGTGAACCAAACAGACTTGTAACATCAACCCTTCCCTGGTTATTGTCTGAGGCAATCAGCTGTAAAGTCATCAATGTGATGGTCAGTTTATGCACTGAGTGTCTGCTCTGTGAGGTTGCTCAAGAGATTATTTACTGCCACAAAACTTGACTATGTTAAAGACTTTCTACATCACTCCTTGAAAACTTAGCTGGGGATAAAACAGATCACAGGATTCAAGAAGCAATTCTGCTGAGTTGAGCTAGTTTTGGAACATTGACTAACATGTCATGTTTTCCTTTTACAAGAAATACAATAAAAAATAAAGGTGTGAGAGGAATCAATTTAAAAGTGAAGATAGATCCTGTACACTAAGTTTATTTGACTGTTAAAGATCAGACCTGCTTGTGGAATTACAGTAGCAGAACATTTTGTATGTAGATTTGCTTCAAAAACTACCCTCTATCCAAACATGTCCCTGATAACCTAGAGAAATCAACTGATAAGACTGACTGTCTCAGTGGGAAAAAATAATGAAAAGAAAACAAAATGTATCTCTTCCAATAATTAAATATCAAAGCCTACAAAGTCACACAAGGTGTCTCTTGTCAGATGTCTGGGAAAGAAAATTTTAAATCTTTAAATCCTTTAAATCTTGCTTCTTTTTCTGAAAAATAATTTAATGGGTGTGATTTCAAAACATACATTAATGCTCTTATTGCAAGTTTATTTCTACGAGTATGAATCAGCAGCAGAAAGGCAGCTCAAGAGATTTTAAGGGTAGGAGCTGAAGGCAATGACAGCCCAGCATGTACTTGTGAAAGGGAGCAAGAGGAATCAAAGCCTTTGCCTTCTGCTTCATGGCTTGATTGACTTGGCAATTACAC
The DNA here is from genome assembly GCA_013400515.1 of Erpornis zantholeuca. NCBI lineage: Eukaryota > Metazoa > Chordata > Aves > Passeriformes > Timaliidae > Erpornis > Erpornis zantholeuca. Next base: position 49,083 of record VZTN01009057.1, on the reverse strand, counting down.
AGGCCATTGCTCTGATCTCCTGCAAACTTTCTCTCACAGCATCAAGTCTTACTCTTTAAGGGCTTATGTTCCTGATCGAGTTTCTTTTTCAATAAGTACCCCCTTCCATCAAGGAATGCTTGACATATAGTAGAGTGAGGTAGAAGCAAAGAAGGAGAAATTATGTAGGAGCAAATTATAAGTGTCCAAGAACAAATTGGCAGTATTTGTTCATGTGGAAGAAAATCATATGAAACACTTGCTGTGTTCCAGAACATCACAGAAGGACACAGTGCTGTGTTTTATCAGTGCTGTATTTTGTATTGCATCCTTTTTAAAATCCAAGCCATTGACTTTCCATTGTTCACAAACTCCACAGCCACATGAAGGCCATTGCTTTGGGTTTAAAAGCCACTGAATCATTTCCACTTGCTCTATTCATAGTCTGGTCTTGCCATCCCTTGGATCACTATGGCTCCTTTCAAGCTACAGCTTCTGTAAATTTAGAGGTCACATATTCAAATGACTATGCTGCAAGTGAAAAAAGATCTACAAAGGCTTTAGCAGCACAGGTTTTAAAAACTGAGAAGAGTAGAAATAGATTTTTATTTCTCTTGTATCAGTAAGGAAAAAATGGTTTCTGAGATTCTCCAGTAAGAATTTGCTGCAGAAATACTCCAACATTCTGTAACTGTCTACAAAGGAACACACATTTATTAATCAATCATACTCCTTCACAGACAAAATGAGTGCCAAAGGCTGACGTGCCTATCGACAAATGAAACAACAGCAGCCCCAGGAATAGATAACTTTCATCTTCCCTTGTGGGCCATGTTGAAGCAATTAGACACTAATGCTTTCTAATGGTACCCACAACCTATATGCTGCTCTTGCATGCTTTGACAGCTTGGGATAGGCAGAGTTGAATTATTTTCCTCATTGAGTGAATAAGGAAGGTTTTAACTTCTATGAATGAGATGCATACCCTTGTTTTAAAGAATAGAATAGGATTTAAATTCTGCTCTCAGGCAGAAGAAACATTACGTACTATACTTTTCCAATTCCACCAAGAAGTGAGGAAAGATGATGCTTCTTTCTAATGAAGTGAAGGAAATTACATGGAGTAGTTCATTAGCTAGACCAGGGATCTCTGTGTCCTGATTAGCCATTGGCTGCATCAGTCTGGACATAATTTTTGAGGCCAGAGCCAGGGTGTCCTGCTGCCAGGTACAGGATGACCTCTCCAGCCTCTGATGGCCACAGCACTCACACAGCACTGGTGAGGGCAGGGAAGGGCTGAACTACAAACAAGGCTTAATTTGCAGTCCCTTATGTCTCTCTTCTCTGTATTTGGTCAGCTTTGTTAACCATCCCACAATACAAGCAGAATGGACAAGAAGGGGAAACAACCTTGATCCTTGGTTAAAACAAAACCCCAACACACACATGTTCCAAGCTAGAAACAGCACCTGCTGACTCATAGGCTGTGACAGTCAGTTCTTGCCTGAGAAGGCTGGAGACTGGCAGAGACACGGGGATGAGCACACAGCTCCCAAGAGCCTCAGTGAACTCTGGCCTCCATCTCCAGTCCTTCTGATTCAGGTGCCCTCACACCCAATTGTGCCTGGCAAAGCAGCATCAGCCTTTGGCACACACCTCTCCCTGTGCTTTTCTATCCATAACCATGTCCTGGAGCTGGGTCTAACCATGTCCTGTCCTTCTCAAAATCACTGGTGTTTTAGGCAGCATCAGGGGAGAAGTAGAGGAAGAGCTCAGAAAAAAGAAGGCAAGATACAAGGCAGCTGTGGGGTAACATTTACTGCTAAAAGTCTCACTGTCTTGTAATTCTTCCTGACACAAGGGAGGGTCAGTCCTGCCAGGTCCTAGCAGCACTGGCAACTATTAATTCCTGTGACTACCCGTCTTTCCTCCCTACCCTGGCTCCCCTTCTCCCTCCAACTCCTCACTCTCTGCAGGCCCAGGGCCACTATTTTGGCTTGGCTGAACCACTAGTACCCTGCTGTCTTGACCAGGCACTCTGGACATCACAGTGGGACCCCAGATGGAGCCCACTGCTGCCCTGAGCCCAGAGCCCTCTCATTCTGGGGATACTCTGCTCCTCCTTCACCTTCAGAGCAAGGTCACCACTGCTTTCAGTGCCTTCCACCTGGTCACTGCACCAGGAGCAGACCATCAATGAGAGGAGACAGCTGCTGTTTGACTGCTTTGGGAAGCCCACCCATTCCATTGCACTGCAGGATCACCACACCTTAGTGGAGATGACTTATTCCAGCTGAGATGGGCAGCCTGGCCATGGAAAAACACCTTCTGTTCTGCTGTCACCTGAGCCACCATTGATACTGCTCTCAGCACATGGCTTTGTTCTGCTTCCAAAATATTCCCAACTGCCTGTCATTTCACACTCTCCTGCCTTCATCTTCCTCATCCTCCCTATTATTTCTTTTGCATCTGACACCTTGTCTTCTGATTCTATAAAGAAGTACAACCAAATTGCATAAGGCTGTTGCGTAAATCCCAACTGCAAACACCCCTAGATGCCTGTCATGATGCCTTGTTTCTGATATTCTGTTCCTCACCACCCCCCATCCGCCCCCCAGCCCCTAATGTTCTCTAGCTTTTTAAGTCTTCAGACAAGAGCTATCTTACTGTGATTTTTTTCCCTGGTGCAATGCCAAAGGCCAACTACTTTGCCAGGTTATTAATGGCAATTATTGCAATTACTAATTCAAGAAGAATTATTTTGCAACTAAATTAAATATCTAAAGTAAGGGCAAGAACATGTGATGAATACCCAAGAGCTGTCAAATCTCTGCAATTAGTACCTTCAGAGCTAAAGGAAAAGCCTCTGAAGCAGAACTGAATCACAGATTTTTAAATTTTTTTTTACTATACTTCATTGTGGAGTTGGAGAGAAGATAAATCACACAAAAATGACAAACTCCAAAGCTTCTAGGTGTATTCATTACCCAAAATCTTAAACATCAAAAAACTTACTGCATATTTACTGACCTCATTAGAAAACAGCAGTCAGTTTTAATTTCCATTTTGGTCAATTTGTGTTAAAAAAATCAAAGCAATAAAACCAAACAACTCTGCTGCAATCAAAACTACTTCATTTTTTCCATCTTCTGTTCCCTTCACCATGTTTAAAGCAAGAAGAAAAGGCTTTCAGCCAAGGCTTCAGTATGCATGCCTGGCCATGAGAGACAAACATTAATTTTATCAGCAACATATTGATGAGTAGTATTACTGTATTTCCCCTGCTAAGATGGAGTGAAAGCAGTGTATTCTGATGAACTGCATACAGCCTCTTGACTGGCCAGGCAGTGGGATCAAAAAAAAAGAAGCAGACGTGACTCTCCATCTTATGGCATTTGTTCAAAGCCACATTCTTTCTTCCCTTCACAAAGGACTTTGTAAAAACCTTTTTCAGAGGTTGGTCTTTGCTGAAGGTGCAGAATGACAAGTAGTGTGCAACAAGAAAGCTCCGTGGGCAAAGTCACTCGTGCTAAGCAACCTCTACTCCCCTGTTTGACAGCTATGGCTGTGGAGCTGCACCAGATGGGATGGAAATTTCCCCCCTGAGATCAGAGACATTTGTTCCTCAGATGCCTGTGCCAGTGCAGAGGAAGATGTGCCAAGGGAAGACACCGTGGGCATTTGATTCTAGTGTTTGTCTCAAGCACAGGCTGCATTTCTTTACCCTCCTGAAAGTACTGTTTCAGCACCACTGCAAGGGCTTGCAAATTAGGCAAATACTTCCTGTTAAGGCTTGCCTCAGTTTTCACCCCCATCTTTCTGAGCTTGAACCTCAAGCAGTGAAAGAGCATTTAAGAGTAGGAGCTGTGAGCCTGGCTTTTTAAATGGGCATCCTTGTTTGCAACCATTCTACACAGAAGATGAAATCATAGAATATTTCACGTTAGAAGGGACCCATAAGGATCACCAAGTGCATTTGATATCTCCATTGGATGGATTCAAATTGAACAGTTGATACAATGTAATAAAAAAACCTAAATGATTTTCGGGCTGCAGGGAGCACCTCTGGCTAGCCAGTGTTGGCTGGAGTTGGAAAACCCACACCAGGAAGAAATTAAACAAGTGTATTCAATTAAGAGCAATCCTAAAAGCAAAGCTTTTTTAATTAAGATACTATAAAAGAGCCCCAAATCCTTCAGAGATATCAGAAATGCTTAGAACTCCAGTGCTGTTTGTCTGCAGTCAATTCTCAGTAGAGAATTTTCCTTTGGGCATTGTCTGCTCATAAAAGGAATATCGGTTCCATCAGAACTTTCTGCCATTTGCTGAGCTTTGACAGGCTGGAGAATGATGTCCCCCACAGAGTCAAACCATGTGTAAGAACAAAGCCCATATGGCTGTGTTGCATTGTTCTCCTTTCTCTCATCTCTCTCAACAGATAATTTCTGAGCATGAATTTGCCAAGATTTTTAAGATATAATCCATCAGTAAACAGAAAGAAACCCTGTAAAACTTGCCATCTCCAGCCTTACTTAAAGTTTCTCAAAGAGCAAATTGATACCTGCTCTCAAAAGACATCTTTCAGGTCACAGGTTTGTAAAGAAAACTTGCCCTTCTGCAGAAATTGCTATACTCCGTCTCACACTTTGCACCTGGTTATTATTCAAGCTGTAGCTTGTTAGCATGAGGACTTCCTACAGGCTTTTATGGCCTGATAAAACTCCCAGTATGCATTATGCCCTTCACATTAGAGCTGCAGAATACTCTTAATAACAGAACATGGAAGGGCAATTTACTGACAAATGACTGTAATTGAATACACACAATCCACTAACAATGTTTTAAGAGAAAAATACATTATATATAAGAGAGAAATATCATCTCATGTTTTAAGAAGGGACTGAAGGCAGCAAGGCAGAGATAACAACACCTATTAATTACAGCTGTTCCAGACAGTCTCTTTGCTGGCTTGTTTTTAACATTCATTAATGTAGACTCCACAGCCATACCACTGCATGCCACTTTCGCTGAGGCTTTGCTGTCTTTATCATTAGCAAGCTTTACCAAAGTCCATCCTGAACCTCCTGTGCTGCAGAATATGCTGTCCATCAAGGACATGAAGGAAAAAATATTCCTTTTTATGGCAATATCTTTTTAAGTATTTGAGTACTATTGCGTGCCCTGTCAGTCTATTCTTTGGGGTATTTGTGAGTGACCACAAATTCTCCCAACCTTGCCCTCTCAGTTTCCTCCTCAAGGCTCCTTCTGATTGATCCTTCTCTTCCTGAAAGCATAATGTTCAAATCTGCACTTTTGTTGCAGAGTAAGAGGAGAGAGGAGCTGACAGGGAACATCTTTATAGATAATACTTCTAGTTACCCTATCGAGTATTGCATCTTCGTTGCAGTTAGTGCACATGAAAACACAACAGGTCTGAGTAACCTGAAATCAGATATTGCACTATAAATTCAATTTAAACTCTCTTGGCCTCACACTTGAAAAGGACTCTCAGTATTTTGGCAAGCTGATTCATTAATGCTCTCTCTTTCTGTTGGAAAGAGATGAGTTCCAACAGTGACGACTTCCCAAATGTTTTTCCCATAGGTTGTCACACTATTGGGATGGAGTTGTAAGATATGTGTCTGATCTCTGTTCAACAACTATTTTCAAAGGAAATCCTTGTTTTCAAGGATATTTCTGATCGAACACATCCCCAGAGATCTCTGAGAATCATGACTATTGCTTATATGGCAAAAAATGAGGTGGGAAAGAAGAGCAGTCAGAGAGCTGCTAAGCTAAGTGGATTCTCTTACAGTGCAACAGTATTAGCAGGAGGCACAGGAACTGGACTGCACATAACCAAACTACCAGAAGGAATCAAACACAAAAAGTGTTTTGGACACAGAGCAAAACAGATGAGCTCCTCAGCAAAAGACCAGGAGGTCTCTCTAAATACATCAGAGCTACTTCCATAAAAAACACTTTAAGGAACTTCTGTTAATCTATTCCCACCCACCCCTAGTTACAGTTTCCTCAGGTTTCTTGGAGAATCTGCTGCTAAATCAAACAGATGACACAGTTTCACAGTGATTAGTGGCACAGTGTGCCAGTTTCCCCTCCGTCCCCTCACTGACGTGCCCAGGAACTGTCATCTCTTGGAATTTAGAGCCAAGGGTCATCCACAAAGTGGAATGCACTTCATTTCATGGCTTTCAAAACAGCATTAGGACATGATCGCTCACCATTTCCAAATCAATCATACCTCCAAGGCTGAAGACTTAATGCCATACTTTATGCTTAACCACCTCCCTCTAAAACAGACTCTCTCCAACAAACTGTCTGCAGGAGGAATATATATCTATGTCAGAACAGCTTCCAAGTTGTATTAAATTCATTAATTCCTATTAAATTCTCCTTTCTTTTTTTGTATGTGTTTCTCCATCATGGTAACACCTTCCTTTTCCTCAAATTCATCAGACAGACCACCATGACCCAAAGCTCCAGAATATAATCCCCCAAATCATTATGAGGATATTGACTTTTCACTTTGGAGCAGAGGCATGGTTTTTTGTTTCTTGTTTTTTATGTTTCTCCCCATCATTCATCTCACCTGGGTACAGAAGAATCATTTAATGTCTACCTACAAATTCTAATGAATCTGTGAATAATTCATGCAGTGGAGGAGACCAAATTACCACCCACCTGCACCTGTGGATGCCGAGGGATTAATAATCATTTATAAACTCACTTTTCTCTTAAACTGCATTCCTGTGGCACCAAACAACACACTCGATCAGCAGCGCTGTCAGCTTGGGAAAGCGAAACAGATGCATCACTGGAAGGCAAAAGTTCTTTTCTAGATTAAGGATAATTCATGAGGAGGAGACACTGTAGATCACCTCACCCCAGTCTTTGAGGTCAACATCTCATTTCATAGGGGAAGAGCAGCATGCACTTATGCCACAACTTCAACCTGGGAGTCCATCTCTGCATGAGGGGAAAAAACAAACAGATAAAAACCACAACCCCTGTGTTGTGGAGCTCAGTAAATGGCAAAAGGAAATCGGTATTTTCCTTGTTTTGTTACCAGTCAGTGAAGCAGGGCTGTCTGACCCTCTTCCACACACACTGAACAAAGATTTCTGCTGTTCCGCACAAGAAAGTACCAGCTCCTGCTGCTGGATCAGATCAATTCCCTCGTGCCTGGTTTGTAAGCAAAGAGGAAAATTCTGTATTCTAGCTCCAAGAATGGAGCCTGAAGTGCTGTCTCTGTGGTGATGGTGGAGATCAGCTCTCTCCAGCGAGCAGGGTGCTGCACAGTGCAGAGCTCTGTCACAGCACGAGCATCTCTGCCAGGTTTTTGTACCAGCCACTGTTAACTGCTCCAGCAATGCCCATGGAGCATTTGACCCAGAGTTGCTTCCTTTGGCAGCCAGCACACCGGGTTGCCCCCATCCTTCCTGGGGACGCTGATATTATAAATATTATAAGTATTTATTTACATAAAATAATTTAGCAATTTTTTCCTTAAATTTGTTTCAAAAAAACCCCCTTAAATTGTTAAACGCATGGAAAAAAATGTTCCTTGCGTTCCTTCCTCGTTGTTGCGATGAGGAAAAAGTCTTCATTTCAGTTTAATATTTTTAAAAAATGCTAAGATTTTTAGAGAGATAATATGAAATATATTTCTTTCAACTACGAGCAGCAAGAAAGTATCCAAGCGTGCAAATTACACTCCCAGATTTACCTTTTCCACTTCCCTCAAACACATTGTCATTAGTCTTCAGTTGTTTATGTTTGCAGTGCTTGGGGATTGGGGCTTTTTTTTTGTTCGTTTTTCTTTTTTTGGGGGGGGTGGGGTGTGTGTTTTGGAGGTTTTTTGCTTCTTATTTTTAAGGTTTCTACCCTATGGATAAAACACTCCCCAAATTCATGATGAGATATTGAGAATAAAAGGAAAAATTAACTTCCAAATATTTGCAGGGTAAACAAGCAACATTTCACCATCTAGAGCCTTAAGTAACAACCCTCAGTTTCTGCTAAGTGTCTCAGTAAAAGCCAGTAAAGCTCTAAAGCATAAAAGTATCTTTTCCAAGAAGTCTAAGGCCTTCTGTTATATCCAAATAACATGCCAGGTTTTATTGCTGCTTAGGAATAGTCACAATATGTAGCTATAAATTATTTGACATGATAGCTTTCTCAGTAAGTTCAGGTACAAGGAGCAGGTAAAGACACATGTGTATAACCTAAGTCTTTCTAAAATATCATGGCTAACTGGAAGCTATTTACAAACAGTAATTTCACGGGAAAGATGCATGCTCTGGAGATGGAATATTTCTCAAGGAGGTCAGAATCAGTATGGACAGTGCTGGATTGAGTCTCCCTCACATCTCTTTACTGCCTTATTACAGTTTTGCACCTCATCAGTCAGCTGGCTTTGCATAAATTTGTGTCTGCTTCTAGTTGATGTCAACTTCATGTCAGTTCCCAATTCCATCACATGGCTCAAATTGCCCATCTGGAAAAAAAAAAACTTAGCAAGAATATGCTAGGAACATCTAGTGCTTCCCCTCCCTGCAAATGAAGCCAATCAACTGTGAGCTAAACTAAGAGCAGAAATTGGCATGAACTATGCAAGCTATCTCAGCTGAACATTTTTTCCCCTTCATCATCTCCCCGCTTTACCTAACGCAGGAAAATTCTTTCAGACAGCTGTTATTTTTTTTGGCTTCTTTCGTACATCACCAGGAACACCTCCCACCGGGTTTCTCAGGAGATTGGTAAAATAACATCAGTAATACAGCACAAATATTCTATCATTAGTCATCGGGAAGAGGATCATTCTGGCTTTGTCTGCTTCTCTCTGTGATTTCCTTCACTGCTTCAGTACAGTCCTTTGTTCTCTGTGAACACACTCATCATTCTTCAACCCTTGTAGTACCCATGTGACAAGTTATTACACTCAAAGCCTTATTATGGGCAGAAGGGGAAACGCCTCATTTGGGAAGCCAGGATTTCTATGTCAGACTAATTAAAATCCTAACAGCCCAACTAAAATACAATAAACTGCTATGACAGTGCAGTTACAATGATACTAACCTTTGGAGTCCCAGTTATCTAAACAACATGATGCACGTGACATTCATGATGGGGTTTCTTCCTCTCCTTTGACAAGGATTATGCCATCAATAGCTTCTTTTTTCTCCCTCCAGAGCCCCCATTTGAGTAATTTAATACATTTTCTAGGACAGTTCTAAACTTAAATCTTTCTTCAACTTGCTATTACATCCAGATTTGCTATAGGTGAGAAACTCTCTCCATAAATTGAACACCTCTTCCTTTTCTCTTTTCTCTTGTTAGCTCTGAAACCTCCTTTGTCAAGCTCTACAGTTTTTTAACTGAGCATGCTTGGGCTGTCAATAGCCTTAGGGCTTCCAGTATCATCCTTTGCTCCCTCCACTGTCACCCCATGTCTCTACTTCTTTACACCACATCCTCTGATTTGCTGGTGGCCTCTACTGTCATACCACACCTACATTATATCCCATGTTAATTTATGCTATGGTAATAAGTGTTAAATTCTAATAACTGCTTCTTATAATTGCCTATACAAAATCAAGGTAATTCCACATGCTTATACAAAATTAAGGAAGAGCAAAACAAATTAGGCAACAGCTTCCTTTGCATTAAAAAATAATAAAGAAATGTTGCTGCTAAGCAAGCAAAACTAAAGCTCTAGGATGGCTAAGACAAAATCAGGAGGAGCCTAAGAGGAATCAGTCCTGAGGCCTTAGCTCCAGGTTACAGGGCGGTAATGACCAAGGTACCCCACTCTTCCCAAAGCATCATGACTCAGGTCTCAGTGACCTAGAGCTTTGTGCACAGCTGCTGCCACTGAAAGGTAGCATGAGCTTGTCTGTGTTGCTTCCAGTCCCATGCAGCCAATTACATCCCTTCAGATGCAAAGAGAATGCTTGGGAGGTAACTAAAAAATGATTCAGAAAGAAACACCCCAAATCCAACCACCCAGATCCAGTTATAAATTGATGTGAATGCACCAGGTTCTTGAATTTACAGCCTTTGCTCCAGGCAGGCACTGGGTTTGCTTTGGCTGCCACAAGTATGGATCAGACTGACAGGGGTGGAGATCATGACTTGAGCAGCTGGGAAGGTGGAAATCATGCATCTCCTCCACAAACACCCAGGACAGGTCAGTCAGATGTGTGCTTCTCCTGCCTGTGCACCTATTACACCTGCTAGTCAGCCAGTTGTGCTTTTTCTTTTTCTGCTGGATACAAGGTCTTTAACGTTTGTTGATGTGTTTATTTGTACTCATTGTGATGAGGTCTCATCTACATAAGTTGTCATCTTGTTGTGGCCTCACTTTACACAAGTTTGGCACCCAACTTCAGTCAAAATTATCATCAGTTCTGCTGAAATATGCCATGAGAAAACAATGCAGCTTTAGGAGAGCACAAAACAAGCCCATGTCACTTTTCATGCATCCCCTCAATGTCCCTCTCCAGCTAGGTGGGAGGGGATGCTGCTAGTTTACTTTCTCCTCCTGAGTACCTGGGCAATATCTAAAGTCTGGAAAATACTTGCAGATTTTCTTCTCATTTGCCTAAACTAAGCAGCTTTCACAGAGACTAAATATAGTGGATCTTAATCTACAAGGCTGTGAAAAAGTCAGTCAAGTCCTGACAGCGTAAACGAAATGAAATAGGGTTTTTTTTCAAGTATAATGTAGTTTAGAGAAGCAAATGTTACCACCTTCTGGCAGAGAAAAAAAGCCACATTTTCAGGCAAAACAGTGTCTTAATACATATTGAAGAGCCTGCACAGTGGAATACTTGTTGAAATCCAGAAAAGTCCAATTTGTGAAAGCAAGTAATTGCCTACAGCTCACTTTTGAGGTGTGAAAGAAAAGAAGAAAGCCATTGAAGATCATACCCTTCTAGGCTCAGCAGTGTCTGCAGTGCTACATCCTCATTATGCCAGGCACCACACAGAGTGCAGCTTGTAGAAGACTGAAGACTGTGAGGAGATCTTCCACTGTTACATCTATTCCTCAAACCAGAACGGTTGCTCTGCTTTGAGCTAAACCTATTCACCTTAATCCAATTTGTAACTTAAATAAAGATGTCCTTATTCAAGCTTCCATGCCAGACAATCCAACTGTATTTTCATAGAATTGTTGAGGTGGGTGTGAGACTTTTGAGATCCTTTAGTTCAACCCCTGCTCAAGCAGGGTCAGCTGGAGTGGTTGCAAAGGACTGTGTCCAGTCAGGCTTTGAATATCTCCAAGAATGGTGACTCCAAAACCTCTCTGGACCACCCACACAGTAAAACAGTGGTTTCTGATGGAATTTTCTGTTTCAGTTGTGGTTCTTGTCCTGGCACTTAGTACTACTGAGAATAGTCTGCCTCTGTCTTCTTGACTGCCCATCAGGTATTTATTGATGAGATCTTCCCAAGCTTTCTCTTCTGGCTGACGAGTCAAAGCTCTTTCACAGCCTTTCCTCATGTGAAAAAAGCTCTCGCCCCTTAGTGATCTCTGTGGCCTTTAGCTGGACTCACACCAGTATGTCCCTGTCTCTCTTCTATGGGGAAGTCCAGCATTGAGCACCTCTCTCCAGATGCAGCTTTGCCAGTGCTGAGCAGAGGAGGAGCACCCTGCTGTGCACCTGGACTCCCAGGTCCGTGTCTGCAGAGCTGCCTTCCAGCATGATCTGTGATTTGAGCCCATGAACTCACATGAGTACAGGAGAATGAATCCTCATTTCTTGCAGAGACCACCTGTCTTGGGGTGATTTTATCACAATTCTGTATTCCCCCTATCCTCTGCTTACTGCCCAGAAATAGGTCCCTTAGCTTTAAGCTGGGTCCAGAAGAGCAGGGAGAGAAGCTAAGAGTATTCTTCAGTGCATTTTGTGTTAAGGACTCATACACACTCCCCCACGTTCTCACCACTGCAGAGCCAAGGGAGCACCTTCCTGCTTTTAGCCAGCCTGGTAGCTGAGGCAAGAAATTGTCCCAGGACTGCAAAACAAAATCCTTTGGAACTTCTTCTTCTTCTGGAACTGTTCAGCCTAGCTGTGATCTCAGAACAAGATCATTGGACTCTGTGGATCAGCAGGGAGGCTGCGGGGACGCCGCATCCTGACCTTGGACTCGGGAGGGGCTGAGCCAGCTACAGACAGAACTCCAAATCCACCAGCTTTCTCTGCAGCGAGGAGGTTTATTATCTTAACAGTTATTCATTTTTCTCCGTGCCCTGAGGGCACTTTGTTTGTTAAATAAACATGTTTTCTCACTTTCCTCAAAGAAATTCCTTTTGTATCAGTGGGTTTTGTAGGTTTTGTAACCTATCTTCTAGAGGGGACACTCATTGCAGAGCATCTTCCTCCTAAACTTGTCTCAAACTGAGACACCACCCAAGTCCAGAAGACGTGCCAGTGTCACAGTGGGGTAATGGCACAAGAAGGCTGGACTAGCAACTGTGCTGTACTGGCATTCATTCATTGTCCTGGAGAGATTTGGTAAAATTTACTGTCCTCCAAAGAATGGCAGGGAGCAGTTGGAAGTCTTTTAAACTCAGCTAAAACTGGCTGATCCTTTCTTAGAACTGACACACTATTCCCATGGTCTTCTGTATAAACTACTGTTTCCAGGGAGTCGGAGAACACCTGGCTGTCTGCATGCCTGGTTTACATGCAGTAATGTGAGTTCTTGTTCCAGAAGTTGAGAAAATGCCTTGAAATTTCCAACAGCAATTGAAACAACCTATTATCTCAACCTGGGAACCCCCAAGGAGCTGCATTTAAGCCAAAAAACTTCCTTGGTTGGTATGGTATTATGCCCACATTGTGTGTTTTTCCTGTGTTTCGGACTCAGATGCAGCACCAGGCTGAAAACATCCATTGGTGACAAAGGACAAAAAGCAGGATTAGTCACATTTGAGCATCTGCTTCCATCCCTTCTTAAACCTTGAGAGCCTTTGAGTACTTGCCGAGTTGTTTCTCCTTTCATTTTTATACAAGTCATTGCTGATTCACGGAGGTGGCAGAGGAAAATAATGAGGGAAGCACACATGTTGCAACACTAAAAAAGACATATTAGTGTAAACAGCCCAGCTGGAAAATGCAAACAGCAGAAACATTATGAAACAGTTTGATCTTAAGTTTCCAGTTGAGCTTTGTGGATCCTCCCACACACTCGAAGCACTCACCCTCCAGGACTGTTTGGAACTAATTTGCAATCCACCACATGCCATGAGGGCCTGAGTCCATGCTGCATTACCCACGTGCACAAAACTCAACAATCCTTTTTTTTCATTCTATCCAAGAGAAAAATCTGTGCTTTCTCTGTGTACTCGCTGTGCTGAGCTGGAGACAAACAAGGTGGAGCATTTTAGAGTGGCTTCCTGCTAATGAGCTAACATTTCCAGAGTGGGCTCAGGCAGATGCAGCTATAAAAGTACTGTAATTCCAATTCTTTGGCCTCTAGTAGAAATGAAGCAATGAATAAGACAGCTGCTTAAGAGTGATCCAAGAAAGAAAATTATGATTAACATTTGTCTTATTGCCTTAGTATCTCCCTTTTTTCTTTATACAAGGCAACACGTGTGTTCAACGTAGCATTCAAAGAAAATATTTCATTACTCATGTTTCTTCAATCTACAAAGCTAAATATCATCTACATCAAACAAATGTGTTCCTGACCTATTGAGGCATGTGGATGTGCAATGAGCATGTTTCCTCTCCGTTCCATTTAGCTCTAGTGTTGAAATGATCACATTTCCCACACCCAAATCCTTCGAACCTTTAATTTCATATAACATCCAAAGTAATTCCTGTGTGACCTAAACCGAATTTGTAAAACTTGCCATCATTCCTCATCCCCCTCATATAACCCAGCTGTTTGATCAACATGCCATGAAACAGCTACAATAAACCATCGACCCACTTGGCACCTAGCCAGCGGGCTGGGCAAGGACACCTCCCACTGCTTCAGTGCCGAGGGAAGGTCACCAGCTGCTTACAGTAACACCTAGCAATTTTCCAGTACATCTGTCACAACCTGTACTGGGGCCACAGGTTCCTCAGGGAGTTAGCTCTGCCTTTCAGGAGCAGCAGGCTCCAAGCACCAGCCAGCTCAGGGTACCCCACAACCTCCGGAGCTCTGCAGGCACACAGGGCAGGCTCCCGTGCAGCAGGCAGTGCACAGACACACTCTTTCTGGAGACAGGCTCACTTCAGCCTTCTGATTCATCTGGCATCCTACCCAAATTCTTCAGCTGCTACAGCTGAGGGAAGAAAAGCACAGAAACACCACTCTCCAACAGTAGAAATGCAGGCTGGAATTCAGGCAAGTCTCATTCCCTAAATGAAGCAGAGAGGGATGCAATCCTTTTTTCTAAAAGAATAGCTGCTCCATCAAACACTTATTTTGGATTATTTTCTTAAGGCAGAGAGGCTTCTTTGAACCCTCTGAGACAAGCTGCACACAGCCTGGGCCCCTGCTAGATAATCTGAGCTAACACATACTCACAGCAAAGCCTTTTCTACAGCCACATATTTATTTCCCTTACACCCATATAAGCAAAAGTGTAAGGCCACTGTTTGGCAACATTTTTACTTTCTGTGTCAATGTCAGATATAAACTCTAAAAAAGAACATTATCATATTTTATGAAGTATTTTAATATTTTCTCTCATGCACTGGCTTCAAAGACATCATCTGGACCCACACAAGCCCTTCACTTAAACTATCAGTAGATAAAGCAAAGTGAATAGATGTAGCACTTTTACATATATAGATTCCCCTAATGTTTGGACAGGTTGGTAAATACTCATTTTGTTAGAGGAAGCTGTGCATTTCCATATTCCAGCCTCTGACACCCACAAAAGAGCCATTGTCACCAGGTACAGTCTTTCCAGGCTTGCCCTCTCCCCTGTATTTAGCAGAGGGACCAGCAGCTCACCTGCTTCTCTTCTTTTAACCAAGTTACATTTGGATTTTGTTTCTTCCAAGCTTCTTGCTTGAATTTTTGCAGCTGGCATTCCTTTATTCTTCTATCCCAGAGGCTCTCAGGTGGTGTGAGACAGATCCATCTGCAGACTCCATCATCTCCCTGTGCCCCAGATGAGCTGACTGAGACATCTGTGTCCCTGGGCCATGTCCTCTGATCCTCTAGAGAGCTGCTGTCCACATGCAGTTCCCCTTCTGAACATCCAAGCAAAGCCAAAGCCAACAAGTTCTCCTACAATCTGCTCAGGGCTCTACACCTCATTTCATGATACATGCTCTGAGGGTGAAAAGTCTCAGGAAGAGGCCTTCAATGCCCGTTTCTACAAATGGAAAAAACGAAATAGAAAAGGGAAAGGGGAATATGACAACAGATTTTGAAGAACCCAATCTGATCATCTGCAGCAGAAATTAAACTTCACATGCAATAAGCACCCTGGGACCAGTGTTTGAATTAGAAGTTTCTGAGTTATTTGTCAGATCAATCCCTGTAAGAGACAACAACAGGTTTTTGCTGGCATTTTTGTATTGCAAACAATTTTTATTATATTCCCCCATGTATTCCAACAGCTGTGCTAGCAGTGCCCTTGGTAATAGACTTCAGACTCTCCAGTTTGTTTGTATCTGCTATATTTAGGCTTGTTGTTCAAACCTCTTGATCTGACTATTGGCATGACTCATCAATTGTTGGCAGCATATTATTATAACTAATCAGCATCTAACAATTAGCGACAATGGTTTCTGAATAAAACTGTTGACTGGAATCCTTTTTGAGCCAGTCAGCAGTGGCCATTAGAGAAAAAGCTTTACCATTTCTAATTTTGTGTTATTGATCCAAAAATGTTAGCGATAAAACACTGCTGGAAAATTTCCTGGAGATTATGTCAATACACACTGAGTATTAATACAATAACTTTTAAGAAGCCAGACACAATGATTCATCCCTTTTAACACATGCCTGGGCTTTGCAATTACCTTTTATGATTTCCTTATCATTACACTAACTGAAAAGCTTACCTTTCTCCCAAAATATTAAGTTTTTACAGGATAATGTATTCCAGCCTGAGCAACAGTTTTCCAACAGTTCTAGAAGTGTCCAGATACAATAGGTTTTGCAACCTATTATACTACAGGCAACTACATGTATGAGTTCCATGACTGGCACTTTGGGCAAGTTCCCCTGTGCTGCAATTTTCTCTTGATCCAGCTTCACAATAGAGATCAGTCAGTGCAATCCCTGGATTTTATTGCCTGTGGAATGTCTGCCCAACACAGCCTGTGAGAAGATTGTTGTGACCTTCTACACTGCTGGAAGCCGTGGTGTTTGGGGAGAGGCAGCAGCCTCCAGCTTTGGGCATGCTCTGGATTCAGGTTAGCCAGGAGCCCTGCCTTCTTTTAGGGACAACACACTGCTTGTTGGCTACTGAGTGGCATCCAAGAGGCAATATTCCAGCCTCCAGCCCTGTTTAGGGGTATGTTTCACCTATAATTTGGCAAGGCAAACTGCTGTCTGGCACACCGAAAAGGTTGCTGACTCCAGGTAGAAGCTATTTTAAAATGCTTTTATGCCAGAATACTTCTTCTTCATTTCCATTTCTACCAGGGAATAATTTTAAAGCTCAATGCAAAGACAAATATATTGCCCTACTATCATTCCAGAAGAATTCAAATGGGGATTAAGCCAGTATCTTCACAAGCAAATCTTTGTTTGCAAGCCCAGCTTACCAGCAGTACCTTCTGTACTGGCAGAGTGCCAGTGAAGTGTAATTGATGGCATCACCTTTCCCAAGAAGGCAGGAAACCTTCAAAAAACCCTGTAGAAATTCCATGAAATCTAATTCTTCAACAGTTCGTTTTCAGCAGCATTGATTATTCATTATTTTAGCTCATACTCATACAGAATTTGCTGTTTGCCAGCTCTCCTGGTATTAACTTCATCTACAAGGATTCCTGGCACCCTGTGATACCATGATAAGCCAGGGCTACCTGCACACTTCACACCAGCATCTGTCTGCAGATCAGCCTCCCCCGGCCAGCGTCCTGAGCACACAAGTTTTAAAAGCTGTCAATCATCACTCATGCTCAGATGACAGCACAAAACCAGTAGGAACACAGAGCTTGGTGCTTTTTTCTTTTTTTCCCCTCAGCCCTTAAAATTATGTCATTTAAGCTGTATTTTTATTCCAGTCCTTGGTGGCAGCACAAAACTCAGCAGGAGAGTAATGAGAAAAGGTGCAGATCCTGAACCTACCCTGCTGCAAAACACAGGAGTACAGATTAGGACACATTACTCAGGAGATTGTTGGGGCACATTCCCAAGGGCCTCATATTCCAGTGCCACTCCTGTGAGAACCTGAACATCTTATTTGAGACACTCAACAACCTCTGGGACATATCTATACTCTATGGAAAACTGGCCCCTCCTTCCCACATGTTGGGTTAGGGAAAGGAAACAGGACATGCTTGATGTGCAGGGAAAATACATCATATTAGTCTCCCCAAGTGGCAGAATCTAGAACACACTCTCGGACTGTTAAGACAGGGTTTAAAGGACCTAATAAAAAACCAACCAGGATAGCAGTAAATGGACCTATATGAAGTCCTAAAGAAGCAGAAAACTAGTAAGGAAGTTCAGATTTCAGTCCAAAAATGGTTGGAACAAGCTCACAGCAACAGCACACTGGACAGTAGAATTCACAACAGCAGCATCAATTTTATCCTGAAAGGCTTTCCTGTTGCTCATTTACAAGCACTATCAGCCAGATCCCAAGCCACGATTTCAAGTGTGACATCAAATTGAGTTTTCATATGTCAGACTTTATCTTTCACAGATGCTTCTTCCTTGGCTTTGCTATGCAGCTGTCACAACCACATCATGAGAGCAGTGACACACACAGATTTATCAGCTCCTCAGCCTTTTTCAGGATCCAACACTTGTATGGTTGCTATTTCCATTCTGAGCCCAAACCCTTCACTTTTCCACACCATATTTTCCTCTTGCTTTTCTCCTCCGTTCCAAAGGAGGTGGGAGGAAGGAATCACCTTTTCCAAAGCATCCTCTGTCCAAGAAAGGCTAAACTGTTTGGATGTGGGCAGCCTGAGCAGTTCCTCAGACTGAACAGTCTCCTTGATGCATACATGACAGCACAGGATTTCAAATGAGCAACTAAGTGCTGGAAGTGAATAAATAATTCAATAGCAGAGATGGCAAGTGTGCCATTCACTAAGATTAATTTTATTATGAAAGAAAAAGTTCACAGGAGAAACCTTGGAGGACAGATTTTCTACCAGCCAGTGATTTGTGCAAAGATTGTATCTTAGAGCTGTTGACAAAAGTGGCTCTTTAATGTGCCTGATTGCATGTTCACATTTCTAAAATACTGCACTGCTGCCATGAGCACCACTCACGGGGTTTGTCATGTCCTGCTGATCATGTCCTGAACACCAGCCACATACCAGGGTGCCTTGAGCTCAGAGATCATTCTGCTAAGCTTAGGGAGAGATAAGGGCTGTTACAGATTCAAGCCTAAACAAATCAAGTTAAGAGATTTATTTCCTTGGTAAGGAAGGAGATTTTAAATCAAACTTTTACAGGTAGCAACCTTATGTTCAAACCCAACCTCTATGCATCAGAGAACATCACCTCATGACACTATTGGCCTCTAAAAAACTTTTCTGTAATTTCCAGTGAGCTTTAATATCTTCATGGGGAATAAATCTCAGCCACTGACACATGCTTTTCTGCTACTGGCACCTGTGTGAAAATGCAACAGAACATCTGAAAGGGTTCAGAACTGTGCATGGAAAATCCATTTCTCTTCCCATTTCATACTCTTATTTCTACCTGGCTGTGCATTGTGCAGTCTCTTCTGACTGCACTTGATACAAGGCATTGCATATCCTGGCCAGATTCTCACCTTGGGTACAGCAAAAACCCCAAACTATTGTATCAATGAAGCTGGTTTACTTTGAGAAGCAACTCCACTTTTAGCCCTGTAAATAATTACTGGAGTACAGAGAATTTTAAATTTTTAGCAGGGATAGATTAACTACTGAAAGTTTACATAGATTAACTTGCTCAAGACCTTCCTCTATCTCTTTCTTTCAGTAATTACTGGTCTCCCTGGAAGAAAGCTTTTGAGGGCCAATAATTCCAATCAGGCTTATTAATTTGTGTCTGGTCTTTATCAAGAAGCAGCAATAAAGTCTCTGGATGTACACTACTGAAATAGTTTTACTATATTTTCAGTTTTAGGTGAATATAAGGTGTTCAGTTTCAGTGGTTAGAACTTTTAGACTGAACATAATCTAATCCATCCAAACAAGAGGCTACTGCCAAAGGGGTGGTCTAGCTCCCCAAATGTGCCTCTTGCTACCTAAATACTTTCACCATTTCTGCATTGAACAGTCAGGTGGCTGCAGTGAAAATCTTTAATCCAGCCAGAAAAATAACACCTCCCTAAACTACCCATGATTAGATTTGAGTAGACTCAGCTGTCAGTTTCCTGACAAGCAGACAAGATGAATGTTGGATTTGATGCCTGGTGCAAGAAAGCAGCAGGGAGACTGGTACAGCCTCTTTCAAAAATCAGTCACTACATGGTTGAGTTTAAACTACTGTTCCATATTGTGGCAAGTCACAAAACAGAGAGGCAGTGGTGGGAAGTAGGTAAAACAGGAGAATGAACAAATCTTGCTGAGCTGCTTAATACAGGGAGAGAGGAACCTGCTTTATGAAAACGTGTCTCAGAGGTTGTTTTTTGCTGAAGGTGCAGCAAGGCAAGTAAACTGAGCAACTTTTAGCTCCATGGACAAAGTTGTTCTTGCTCAGCAACCTTTATTCCACGGTTCCTTTGGCCTAAGCAATTTACATGAAATGAAAACACCAGAGAGTACACCTACATCCTGACTATTCCCTTGGAGTAGATCACAATTGCACTTAACATGTCAGAAATTCTAAATTAGAAGAGACTCCAGCATTTTTAAAATGAAAAAATAGCAACTTCTATATCACACAGACAAGTGAAATGGGGTATTCTGTCAGAAATACGCAGAATTTTGAAACAGGACAGATACTCTCATAGGTGAGCATCAGAACTGAGAAGCCATCACTTGATCACTGAGACAAATACCCCAGTGCTTCAGATTCAAGGTTATTCAAACTTCACCTGAGTACCTTTATCTTGTCTATTGAAAAAGCTTTTTTTCCTTCTCATGAAAAGGGGTGACAAGAGGTCGATTGTAACTGAATTAAAGATGATACTTGACAATGAAAATTATGTCAAGAACCAAAAGAAATCACCTGTTAATAGGGAAAAAATGCTCCACCACATCTGTATCTTAACATTTTTATGACTTCACCTGTTTTCTCTAAAGAATTTCTTTCTGCTAATACAAAGTAGCCCAGGACTCTCTTCAGCTTTTCTTGCCTGCTGGTACAAATGCACTCTGTGCAGAGAAGAGTCTTTGGAAAACATGTATGATGGAAGGCCAGATCTAAACATTCTGGAGGACTTCCAGTTCCTGAGGAAAATTTTTATGAGCCTGCTAGCTGCTTGAACTGCTTTGAGGCATGGTGTGACACAGGATAGGAGAGGGTAGGTTTCCGGAAGATCTCTGATGTGCAGCAAGACAGTGATGAACTTGTTTTAGCCTCTGGAAGTCAGCGTGATGTAAACCCCTCAGTCTATTCAGGAAAGACAACAGGAGTGATTGTTACCTGCCTTTGTTACTGTTTTATCATGTGGCACTGTATGACTTTTGAATTCAGCACTGCTATTGCTGTTCTCTATAAGGAGCTCACCTAGGACATCTAGTTCCCAGCTTTGAATCCAACAGAGCTGTTCTGGCAGCACAAAGGCTGTATTAGCCTCTAGGTAAGTCCTTTCCAAAATGACCTTGGCTGGAACTCCTATTTATTTATTTCACAGTCAATAGAAACCATCTATCCTACCAATTCAGTTTAGTGCAGGTGCAACTTTAGTTTCCTCATTCCTCTAATCTATGCATATCCATTTCTATGCTAATTTGACTTTTCCCTGTTCCTTAACCACAAGCAGCAGCCTCTCATAAATTTATTGTTCTGTTATTTACTTTCTGCATTCAAGTGTTGTCTTGTGACCAGAATACCTTCAGAGTGTTTCAATGACTACTAGTTTTTCCATTCATTTACGGGCACTGCCCTTTTCAGAGTTATTCCAGGAAGGGATACATTAATATATGAGCTCATTGCTACAGAGGATAAGGAACAGGAATCCTTTTTCTATTCAGGCCTACTGCAGTAACTGGGTAAAATGAACACACAACTATAAGAGGCATCTGCTGTTCTTTTTTTCAATGTAAAAGCATTTTTTTAAATTAAGATGATCTCCAGGTAGGGAGGTCTGCTGGTCTGCAAATGCCTGCTCTCTTTACATGCTCTCCTTAGCCTTTCTTCACTACAAATGGACTAGTTTTTCAAGCATTGGTATGACAGTCAGTCCTGAGAAAGCGCCATTTGCCTCACCAGTTCAAACTATTGGTTAATACAGCCCAGTAACTTCACTGCAGCAATAGCCAGCTCCCCCTGCTGCAGATACATGCAGAACAGAACAGGTTTGCCACCTGATGTCAGCCAGTCCTCGTGCATTCCCTCCCGGGCTCAGGGCTGCAGTCTCGCAGTGTCCCCACAGCAGCCCTGCCCTCGCTGCTGAGCACACTCCCCCACAATCAATAGTCTAATCAAGGCACAGAGATGCTGGTCAGGAGGACACGCTCCAAGGTCACCCTCCTCCCTATGCCTGTAGCCAACACCAACCCCCGGCATGCAGCTCCCTCCTTGCCCGGCCAGGCAGTCACTAATTGCAGAAAGGGGGCAGGAAACACAGCCAAGCCCCCTCATTAGTGCACTGCTTTCCCACTTAGAGCCACCAGAGAACTGGGACAGGCCAGCACTGTTTGCAATGGCACACGCAGCTGGAGCTCAGACAGACCTCATTAGGCATTGACAAATCCGCCTTTAGAGCCGAAAGTGAAGCTCAAACACTAAAGCAGCTGCAGAAATACATCTTCAGACACTCTGGGCAAATTCTCAATTTACCCAGAATGTTAAAGAGCCTTACAAGCATCCTATTCAACATGCCATGGCACTGTGAAGGATTTCTTGTGGACCTTTTGATTAGTTGAAACTTCCTTTAGTATTCAGTAAAAGGTCCAGATGCTGGTTTTCCAGATTCTGCCACTGTAATTACAGATTGACATTGCTTACTGAGGTGCAGGATGAGACACACAAGAATACAACCAGACCAGGACAAGCATGACACATGCCTAGACAAAAACAAAATGGAAAAGCAAGAAAAAAAGGCAGGGAAAACAGTTACCTAGAAATCCCACAGCAATCAGAAAGTTCCTTGCATCAGAGTATCATGTTTTTGCCAGTAATAAAATGTCAAAGAAAGGAAAAAAAATTTACATATCTTCAGTTTGTGCTCCAAACATGCATAAAAGAAACTTTTTTTCATTTTCCTATACTCCTATCTGTAGAAATGAAGGCAGAAATCAGATGTGTATCTATTCACTCATAACTAGCTGAGCATCGGCATTCTTGGTTACACATGCATCAGTGCCTAAATTTTCATATCATAGTTGATTAGCCAGAACTACATTATGTTGAAGGAAATACTGCTTCTCTGAAAATGGCTATTTGAATTTAATGGCAAGTGTTTTATATCCCAGGGGTATTATCACTGTTGCAGTCAGATTTCTGCAATTAATTAGTTCATCGTCTGCCCTTCATGATGAGGTGGCACTTCTCCATGGCAACATTGATTTGTGAAATTTAGTTTCAGAAAGAGAAGAAACCCACAAACCCTCAGATTTCAGCTACACCAGCAGTGAGAGCGCTCAGGCTGCAAATTCTATGAGACTGGAGCTGTTTATCCAACTTGTGCTTGAGTGCCTGGCAGCCTGAGCACTGCCCAGTGCTTCACTGTCCCTCGGCTAGGGGCTTGCAGCTCATTGTTTCAGACATGTGAGGTAGCCAGCCAACAGGCAGGGATAGAGCATTTCAGGTTCCATCCTCAACAGCTGAGCTACTGGGGAAGGGCCATTTATTTCTTGCCCCTTTACAGGACTTGTTTTCCCATTGTTTATCTCGACCACACCCCAACACCTAATACTTCACAGTAATAATAAGAAATAGCACCTAGGCTTTAGACTGTTTTCTGTGCTGGAAGATCCTAAGACAGTCTGTACATTTGGTGAAACACACTCAAGACACCTAATAACTTGCCCAGCACTTAAATCCTCTGAGTTGCAGAACAATAGAGGCTTAGCAGACATCAAAGCTGCCACAAAGTATTAAACTCACATGGCAAAATCAGACAGAATTACCATGACTCTACCTGGCTTCTAAAGAGTTACTGATGTTGAAAAAGTTAAAAGTTGCAAATACTTCCTCATTACTTCAATAAATTGGGCACCTGTTGCTATTTTGTAAGAAGACACAAAACCTCAGGAGAATTAATAACTAATATGAGAATACTTACTATGGACTCAAAAAAGCCAATCCCAAATTTTCAGTTTCCATACAAGTCCATTGTATGGGGTTGCTAAACATCAAGATTAATAATGGCTACTCTGTTCTAGTCTGGCTCTGAACATCCCCTACTGAAGATTTTCTGTTGTGAAAAACTAACTGGAACAGGGACAAAAGCTTTGCTTTCTGCCCACTAAGTAGCTTAATGAGGGTGGTTAGATTCTCTTGTCTTTATAGCGAACACCTCATTATTTGTGCAAAATAACAGATCCCCACCAGAAGAAATCTCCCCATTTCAGAGTGCTCCTTGTGGCTCATCTCCTGCCCCTACCAGGGGGAGCCACAGGAACCCCACAGTCCCTGGAAGCACAGGCTAAGCCCCAGATCTTCACTAGATGTGCCTCTATGGTGAAAAGTGCTGGGGGTGGGGTGTCATTTAGACCCCCTGTGCAGTGTAAACAGCAGGGCCTTCTCAGTGAGTTAAACAACAAGGGTTCAGATCCTGCTGCATGCTCTTGAAGCAGAGTCTCCTCAAACGCCACCATTGCTGTTAGAACCACCAGCTTCCCGTTCCCATTGCTGGTGAATGAAGTGTCTATATAGAACTATGATCTATTCCAAATACAAAACCATCCAGCCTTTAACAGCAGCACAGATCAATTAAGACCCTGGCAGCAGGTGCCCTGCGGGCCACAGAAGAATGTTGGGCAGGGGCAAATGGGCAATTACAGTTCCAGCTATGCCTGATTTAAGGTGCTCGACTGAACCAGCAGATTACCATCCGGGGACACGAGCAAGGCCCAGAGAGCTCATGGCACTAATTGGTAGGATTTCAAGTGCACTACAACTCTGCTCCGCAGGACTTCCTGGCCACTCTGATGGAATTAATTTCATCCTAATGCCTCACTGTTCATATTATGTATCCTCCTCCTCCATATATAGCATTTCAAACAATTAAAGCCAGGTTAATTACTCTGTCAGCCACTGGGAACACTTACAATGCCACCACATGTGGCAAAGGAACCACATGTAGCTAAAGAACCTCATACTGCTTCCCATGTGTCTGGACGTGGAAAATAACCCCCACCCTTTTCTGCATTTTAATAAATAACACTAACTAAAGCATGGATGCTATGTGTGAGATTTGATGGGGTATCTGGTATGACATTTGAAAACCAAAGTTACAAGTGCTCACAATGAAGCAGGCCAGCCAAAAGCTCAGGAACTCTTTGTCTTTTAGGGGGTTAGATGCAATAGTCTGGTGTTGCCAACAGAGAGCTGAACTTCCTTAACCCAGCCCCATGAAAGGCAAGGGACTGACATAGCTGCTGGCTACAGAGACCATAACACCAGGAAGGCAGAATTCAAAGTGAAGACAACTCCTTGTAAGAGCAAATAATATGGATTTAGCAAATACGCCTGTAAGCTGGAAATCAGGATGTCCTCAGCCAGCAGAGCCATCACATGTTTAAAGAGCCTTCCACAAGACAACAGCTTTACAGATGAAGCACTGCCAGTCAGTGAATATAAGAGCAGCTAGAAGTGACGGTAGGGAAGCTTACTTTCACAGCCTGAGATATCCTTCTAGTCTTACTTCTAAGTTCTTAACTACTCCAGATGTCCCAGCAGATTTACTGGGACATTTTTCACATACTCGCCTCCCCCAGACACCAATGCCTCAGAGCTCAAGCATTTAACAACAGGGAAACAGTTCACCCTCTAGGCTTTTGATCTACCCCTCATCTAAACCAGAGAGATGAAAGCATTTTGGCTCTCTAGGAAGCACAGCTACTACTTAGGATTTCTACAGATAAAATATCTGGAACTACACAAAAAATTTCAAAGTCACAGTAAGCACTTTGTAAGGCTGGAGAGGTACATAGTGCAAGATCTGTCACACCCAAAGAAACAAGTAGCTCGTGTTCTCTCTGATTTCCTTTACAGCTTGGGCAATTCAGCAGCCATGCTTTCATTTGCTGCTGTCAGTTCAGACAGCATTTGTCCCCAGGTTCATAAATGTTACCTAAGTGAGTTTCCAGCAGAAGTCTGCTTGGCTGTTTAACTAGCAATCTAAAACCAATCCTTGTCCCTCTTTCCCTGTTCATCACGTCATTCACAAGCTTGTTTGCACTGTCACTTTCAGGCAGCCTTAGTAAAGTCTGGGAACAGCCATCTTCCACTGCCAGCACTACAAATGGGATGAACATGTCTCCTTAGACTGAGCCACTCACTCAAAGTAGCAAACTGCACCTTTTACTCTTTCCTTGCTGGTCAAAACTCGTGTTTTCAGAAACCGCAGAACGGATCAACAGTTAAGAAAAGAATAAAAAGCACCATTTAAAATTCTGCATTCTTGCCCAATAATTTACAATTTGTTCCCCAACCCCCTCATGCTGCTTTCAGGAGTTGTTTCCTAGGAGTTAGGGTGCATATATAGCACATTGCTGTTTGTTTTTCTTTTAACTAGACTTGGCGCACATAAAGTACATCAGTCTTTATTCTGACAAATAGCAAGCCATGTCCTTTTCCACTCATAACCCTTGAACTTTCTTTTCCATAAACCCTGAATCTGGGTGTTCCAGTGACTCTAAGAGCAAAATCCACCTGTAAACCTAAACCAGATTATATCCAAGTTCTGCCAATAAGGAAGGACACCTGCAGGACGGCAGAATTCACTGTATCAGGCTGCTTTGCCTTTCAAGTACCTCCACCTTCCAGATCTGAACACAATAATGAGGCAGATTCAGGATAGTACTGTGAAAGATGATTTTATTGTACAAGAAGTTTAATATCCTACAAGTTAAGGGACAGTCTCCTGAACTCTGGGAAAAGTTGTGTAAAATGTCTAAGTTACAAATTAATTATCCAAGATATGTGATAAAGGTAAAAGATCAGTTATACTCTTCAATACATATATTTACTAGAAGGTATCTCTGATATGAAGGTACATGTTACAATAAGCCAAGCTATGGGATCACTTGCTAAACAGATTCTGTCCTTACAACAGGATTTGAAGGAATAGGGGCAATAAATGACATAGTTGCTCCTTTTTCTATCCACAAATTATTTATTTGTATTGTTTTGAAACACAATATTTTAGCTGGAGCAGGTCTCTGGTGATATTTAAGTAATATTAAAGGCATTATAAGAGACCAGGCTTGTAGTGCGGCTACACCTACCACAACTACTGGTTTGCTGATTACCTTTGATTCATTACCATGGCAGCAAAGAGTGAACCATGCCCCTGCAGTGTGACAAGCAAACCACAAACCCACAGTGTGACCTAACGCACAAACAGAATTTTCCTTTTTAAGAGAGTCAACATTTTTATCAATGTCAAAGCTTAGTGACCACTACCCATCAAAACTATTATGCACAGCACATGTGTATCAAACCAAGTGTATAGCAGGATTCAATTCCTCAGTTACAGAAGCTCAAGTTGAGCCATACATTAAAAAATGCAGGAACTGGGAAAGCACAGAGCAAGTGCTGGCCTCTGCAGGAAAACATCTGGGTGCCCTGGTGAACACCACCCTGCAGCAGTGTACCCTGGTCAGCAGGCCAAGGGAAAAGGCCAGTTCCAGTCTGTTTGTGAAGCCCCTCATGGAGCACTCTGTCTCGGCCCTTCCAATACAATACAGGAATTAGCAAGTCTCTTGTAGTGACTATGGGAGACAAAAAATCCCAGACTTTTTTGAAGCAATGAAGCAATCGTACAGTTGAAGCTAAAGTAGGACACTTTTTTTTCAGAGAATCTTCTCCTCATTTGTAAATTCACAGCATCAGTTCAGTCTCCGGAGGCTATTCTGGCACCATATATAATTCTATCTGAGAAAAGCATCCCACCAGTTTCTCCTGTGTTCACTAAGATGATAATCATTACATTTTAAGCAATTCCTTAAGCACTCAGGGCATCTTTAGTCACTTGGAACTGCAAGCAACTGCAAAAGCAGTAGTGCTTTAATTGCACTCACACTCCATATGGTTTAGCTTCAAAGGCACAGGAGCAGCCTGGCAGGGCTGACAGCTCATCCTGGCGTTCAGCAGGGACGTGTGGGGTGCATGGGGGACACTCAGTGTGGCTGGCGCTGGTGACACACTGACCGAAATCACCGCTAAGCCATCAGCTTCAGGCAGAGACACTGCGCTGGCTCACAGCTTCTGTACCTGGGACACACCACACGGAGGCACAGGCTCCCTCGCAGTACCATTTGTTTGCAGTTTGGGAAACAAAGATGTGTTTCAGTTTCATCTAAGCAACTTCACTGTACATACTAAAATATGTGCTCTCTAAAATATGAAAAAGCAGGAAAAACTCTGTTTCAAAAGAGAAAATTCACTTGAGGGGGCACAGCAGCGTCATGAGGGTCACATCATTTTATATTCCTGTGTGTCTTCCAGCTGACTGCACAAATGTTAAGCTGCTCAATAATTACACCAGGCAATCACAGACCTAATGAGGGCAACAGCACTGACCACCTACCTGGCAGTAACCACCAGCTTTCCTTGGAACTCCCTGTGCAGGCCTAAGGGGAAGCACAATCACTTTGTCCTGACATTTATTGTTTTAATTGAAGCTATAATAGGCAGTCCCATGTGTTCACTTGAACAAGTGAACAAGAAGCATTTTAATAACAGCAAAGCAATTCATAGAGGGAAACACACAAAAAGGTACCTTTGATACTTTTTGTCTAAACAAAAGACTTCAGTTTGGGCACTCACCCAAGGCAGGGGAGATCCAAGCAGCAGGATAAGCAGCATACCTGTATTAATGTACCAACGGCTCAGAGTTAAATTTTACACTTAGGTTGAACTCCATCTTTATCCCTTCACCAGCTGACTTCAAATGGTGACTTTTGGGAATTTCAGCCTTATGGAAGAGCCGGCCCTGCTAGCCTGAGTCTGTATAAATATCCAAAATGCTTCAGTCTTCTGCGTTTACAAAACCAAATGTGTGCTTACTCTGGTGTTAGAGTCAAACATGCATGAAAAAAAAAAAATCGAGACACAACATTATTCTTTTACTTTATTTATGGAAACATTTGGTTTTGAAGACAGTTGACAGTTTTCAAAGTATTCAAGAACATTTCTGATGAAGAGAGCCTGATTATATTTTAATTATTTCCTGTTGCTAATCAGGGTGAGATACAAGCCCTTAATACAACGGAAGCCATCTTGAGATAGGGTGAGTGCTATGCAGATGCACAGTAGTCCTCAACAACCACTATTCCAACCCTTTGGCCTTATTTGTTTAGTGCTCCAGCAAACAAGTGGGACTTCAGTGGCAGCCCTTAAAATGGTCTTTTGGCACTTGGGTGGTAGCATATACCAACATCCAGTTTGGTATTTTTTTTTCATGTGGGTTTTTCTCCCCCACCCCCTTTTTTTCAGTTTCATCTTCAAAAATGTCAGGTGTATCAGTAGATATAAATTAACTGTAAATCAAAACAAATACGTGTGCTAAATGCAGACTTACAGAAAATACAAAGCTCAGTAATAAGACTTCCTATTCCAAGCCACAAAGGGAAGGGGACAACGGTTAATAAAAAGCCCTAAATAGAGGGGTCTTGTTTGGACTTGATAATTATGTCAGTCAAGCATGGGCAACAATGACCTGATCTTTCAAAATTAAATTTCCATCTCCAAGTAAACAAAGCAATGCTTAGTTAAATGCAGAGGAGCAGCAAGCCTAACTTTGTAAGGAGAGGTAGTAAACAGGCTTCAGAAAAAATATGAAAAATACTTAGATTTCCTAGAGGATTTTAAAATTCTAGTTATAAAAGCCAGCAAACATTTGCTGTTGGAGTGTGCTACTATTGATACAATTAAAATTGTAGGAAATGCCAAGATGGAGTTTGTGACAGGGAACAGATGGTTTCCTGAACTTCATCAATCAACATGCATCTCATCATATACATCTTGTGTGTAGGAAGCTTACAGGAATTTTCTTCTGCTTATTTCCCTGAATCTTAGAAAAAAAAAAAAAAAGAAGTCTTACTGTGTGGCATCAATGCATACTATGAAATATTTTAATTTGTGTAAGCAGCTACTTGGACAACTGGAGTTAGGACAAGTTCAATGTAATTTATAAAACCTTCCTCCCAGTTTTTTGGAAGAGTCAGCATCTCTATAGCTCAGCACATAATGGTAGGTGCCTGGCTTGCCTGACTTTTGTCTAAACTATCAGTAAGCTCCCATATAAACTGCTTAAGTATAGCCCTTCATGTGCTTATTTCAGATTCGAGTTTACTTGCATATCACCTCTGTTTTTTTTTTCCCCTCTTTACCGAATGTCTACTCAGGAACTGGAAGACATGAATTGTATGTGATCAAATTAAGATGCCATTTGCCTATGAACACTATGCTGTGAGCTGTAATCAAACATTAACAACAGAAAAAAAGCACTACCACCTCTATGACTCCTTGTGATTTCCTAAGGAAGCTCTTCCTTTTAATACATGACAGGAGTGTTTCAGACAGTACTTGTCAAATGGTGCTGGAGTAGGTCCAAAGCAGCTCCAAATATTTCAGGGTATCCATTACATCCATTAGCTACTACAGAATCATACCGTGGTCTGCCATAGTTGGTTTAAATCACCAACTCAGAAGCTCACCAACATCAGGTCCTTTAACTCTAGAACATTAGAAATTAAAAAAAAAAATAAAAATCCCAAAATATTGCTAAAAGTGTCAGCAGAGGGGGTGGGCTGGGGCAAGGGGCACCAGAAAGCAGTCCAGAGTTAAATTTGGTACCAGCTGCAACTGCTGATATCAAGAGAAGCTGAATTGCAGCAGAAGCCCTTCTGCTGAGGTTCCTAGGCAGACTCACAGACAGGGACAGTAGGAGGGAAAGCCAAAGGTGCAGTGAGCTCTTGCAGCATTCAGGCGTCTCCATTGTGCATGCCCCGGCTCTGTCTTTAGACACAAAGGGTGGAGAGCTTTTCCATGCAAAGGCTTGCAAAGTTCTAAATCGTCTTCGGGTATTCTTGCAAGAGGAAGACTTATCTGAAAGCTGAAGCTTCCATTAAAAGAGAAGCCAATGCCACTACTTGCTTTGGCTATTCAATTGTAGTTGAAGTTGTTTTCGACTTTCAGCTGACACTTTGTATTCTGGGGTCTTGACAGCAACTTCTTCCATGCCCCTCCCTCAACATTCTTTAAAGAATAGATTTTCTTACTTAATTCAATAAGACTTAATTATTTCCCAGTAAAGTAACTCAAAGTACTTACTGTATAATCAATGCTTTTAGCTACAAGTATCCACTAGGCATTTCATTTCACATATATACCCATGGTGTCAATTACACGTGCTGTGCAAATCATGAGTGTGATCAGTGATACTAGAAATTCAAATATCTTTGGCTTTCTAGATGAATCTTTGGATGGACTAGGGCACAGCTATGTGTCTAATTAATCTGTATACAGATCCATGTTAAGCAGATGGTGAAACGTGGATGTGATTTCATAGTAACGCATTTGAAAATGACAATTCTAAATCTCTCACTTTGTCTCCAAACTGGCTTTGGGATAACCTGCTATAACCAGCAACAATCATCTAAGTAGCATCAACATTTAAATTAACCAGATTCTTCCTGCTATTAGGACACATCCGAAACTGAGGAGCTTTCTAGACAGTGCTTACCTTTGGTTCATATAAATTGTTTCAGAAAACAGTCACTGCTTTGAGAGAGGACAACATTTTTCTGTTTGTTTGCTGATTCGTAGCCCTACTATTACATTATTATTATACTAATACTTTATTATCACTACCTATCCTTCCTCAAGGCAACAGGCAAGCAGTCTAAATATCCCCTTCTTGTATAAGCAGGAGCTGTTTCCTCCAAGCTTCATTCCATGCTTGCCTTTTTTATTGCTTACTCTCTGTCATGTATCACTTGAAAGTCAGGTGATTTAACCATCTGCAATGCCACATCATCTTCATTCGTTTAGCTATAATGAGAATAGCTGATGTAACAAGTTTCCCATTTTCCACTTTGAAAATTTCTTGGAGTTAAACATAGACACATCCCCCAAGCTGTTATAGAACATGAAAGAGAAAAAGAATTCAGCAACACTGAATCTCAAACATTTCCATATAGAGTTGAAAATTAACACTGTCCCAAGAAGCCAGGGCAGAAAGGTAAGAGACAAATATGGAACAGAATAAAACCTACTCTCCATCTTACAACTGCATTAGGTGTTTTCTTGTTAATAAAGCCCTAACTAGGTGTATTAGTGAGAAATAATTTAGCCAAGAATACAAAAATGGAAATCCTAGAGAAGAGATTGCTACCTCTCCTAGCTGGAAAAAAGAGAAATGAGATGATTGAACAAAGAAAAATCCAAAGGATGTAGAAGGAGCAGAGGTATAGGGAAGGAATAAGAGACAGACAACCTGCCAAATTAACAGGAACAAGTAGGCACTTTTAAGATATCTGACAACTTTTCAATGTGAAATACTTTAATTACTAATCCTCAATGGAACAGAATGAAACTCAATGTGAAAAGCTCCCTTTTAAAACAACAGAGGCAAGAAGGAGAAGTTGCAAGTTCTGACTTATACCATTGAGTGTACAAAGTCAGAGGACACCAGGGGCTTTGCTGGCTGATCAAGTAAACACCCCACAGCGAGAGATTCTAGGAAACCATATTTCTGTCCACACAAACCTTGGAAATGGCCACAACAATTCTAGAAAATTAGAGACCACTCAATTTCGTTATGTGCAGTAGATACATCTGTGCCATACAACTTAAGGTGTGAAGTCCACCCAAGAAGAATCCAGGGTAGGGGGAAGTATAAAGCGGATGGCTTGACTTTTTATTTAAAGGTAGTGGGACTTTTAAGAACCAATGTTTTAGTAGTCAGTTTTAAAACTTCTTGAAGAACCAACACAAAACACATCCAAGCAGGTGAGATGTTTTGCCTTGCCCAATATTTGGTTTCTTTGCTACTAATGCAGGGTCATTAGCAGTATTTATGGCCACAGGAAGTCCATCCAGATGAAAGTAAGCAACACACTGAGATGTCACAAGCATTACTAACAAAGCACTGTACTCTGAAACAGTGTGTTCTTTCCTCTGGCCACCTTTTGTCCATTTGCTTAGCCTAGCTGGATAAACCAACCCACATTTTATGCTATCCATCAATCTGAATTCTAAAGCTAGTACAAAGACATTTTATTTGCCCATAGCCATTTCTCTTACCTCCCAATTCACATCACACAAGCAAAGAACTTTGTTAGTTGTGGGATTAAAGTCAGGGTCCTTCAGTTTTTATGCCTAATAGGAACAGTCACATCAGTGGCTGAAGTCTGGTCTTAAAAGAGCCAGGTTAGTCAAACATAAGACAAAAATCCAACTGCTCTATATTTTATCTACCATACTTGACAAGGAATGAAGTTTTTGCCACAAATAGTGCCTGAAAGCAATTATTCCCAAATTATGATGGCAGTTCAGAAAAGTTATGTATATCTCTGAATTCTTTTTCTTGTGAGTACAAAACACTATGGTGACAGTAGAGACCACACTTGGACAGGTGTCTGTCTCTCCCCTGACCAGCCAGAAGGCAGGGCTGAAGCATCTTCTGTGCACTGCACATAACCTNAAAGACTCTGGAATCTTAAACTTCTTCCTCTAACAATATGTACTAGATAAGTTATTTCCCATAAATCTCTGTTAGATAATAAGTCTAATTTAACCTAGTATATTTCAAAATGGAATATAGTAAATCTGTGGCTAAACTCAGTCAAATTGAAATGATGTTTTAATATATTTAGCATACTCTGTGCATTCTGTGTGTAGCCCTGCACAGAAATTCAAATTTATCTCAGTTGAGGAGGAATCTGGAGAACACTTGATTTCCAACTTAGTCTCAAAATAGTGAGGTAAATTACAATTTACAGTCTTGATTACTAGTCCCACAAAGGGTAGAGGACTCACAGTTTGACTTCTAGGCTTTTAAATACAATTTATTTTCTAGTGACAATTGAAGGACCCAGATTTAGATACAGCATAAAATCAACTCAAGTAAGGTCACAAAACAAGTATAGAAAAAATTTCACTGAGTGGTTGTCAGCACAGATCAAAATGCCTAACACATCCTACTTGGGTTTCTCACATTGTTTGAATAACTACTACTAACATTCACAATGTATTTTTTGTGCATTTTCAATATAACTCAGTTAAAGGTATAAAGCTATTCACCAAGAAGAACGGCATACCTTTCAATAAATACAGAAATTTCACATCTTTACCTTCTGTCAGAAAGTCAAACCCAGTCTCCCAATACTCTGGACATGTATGACAGGTGGACAAAAAAGCCCATGCCACCTCCCACAGGGCAATCAAGCAGCTAACTACCACAGACTTTTTTTTTTCACCTTGAGCTTTACCTGTCCTTGTCAGCAACCTCTGAAGTGACCCAAGTTGTCAAAACAACTTTGTCTATTCTGCAACCACTTGTTGGTGCAGCACTCACTCACCCTTCACACAACACAGTGGTTCAGATAGAGTAGTTTCAGGTCTGCAGCATTAAAAAGTTACTGTAATATATTTTAATCACCTATTTAAAAACATATCACCTGAACTTGTATCCCTCAGAGGAGGGAAGAGCAGTAACTTTGCAAGAAAGAAGGCAAAGTTAACAACTCTGAAGGTGAAAATCTTCCCTCCACTCCTCATGAATTATCACACCTTTTTATTGGGCTTTCCTTGAGCTGGATACACAATACATTAGGTCATTTGTGACTGAACAGTGGTAGTCCTTTAGTAATACCTTGTTAAGTGTTTATTTTAATAGTTCAATTTCTTAGTTTTCATTTGTATTGTATCCATGATGACTTTGTACATCCTTCAAACATTAAATATTATGCTTTTTATGATTAGACTACCTTGTAGAATTTAGAGATACTTGGGCAGAGGACAATTCATATTTATCAATGCTAGAAATGTGAATTTCTAATCTTCCCTTCCTTCCCCACCTCCTTCACCCAAGTGCTGGATTTTCACACACTCCTATATGCTTCCTGTTATGCTAGACAAATTTTGAAAGGATTTCAGCATGCAACACTACAACATTCCAAAGTGTTACTGTTGGGAAAAAACACATATTCTGCATATACAACAACAGAAGAAATATATTACCCCAAAAGTGGATGCATTTTTCCATACCTTATGCAATCTTAAATCTAAACAACAGAAGAAAATTTTATATTTTGAATGTTTTTATTCCAATCAAAACACAAATACAAGCATGTGAAAATGTACAAAAATAAAAAAGGACATTTTCTACATCTTAAAAAGCAGATCAAACTTACTTCTACATGCACAGTCCTTTCAGTGAGAAATCCTAATCAGCAGACATTTTTTCTGTTCTCTTCTGAGCATTCTATGCCAAATCCCCTCCCCCAAAATTCAGCCACGCTTAAAACTAAAAGCAACATCTAATTTTAATTTTTACAAATTAAAAAACCAATTATAGCTTTGTTGATAGTGTTCTTCCTTCCTCCCTCCTTCCCCCAAAGTTTTAACTCATAAAAAAAAAAGTGTATCTGTAAATATGTATAAAAAGCAGTAGAAGAGGTCTGAACCCAAAATAATTGTGTTTTGCATAATCTGCCAACATAAATGAACTGAAATGGGACTGAAATGATCACCCGCTCAATACCACATTGAACTAATGAATGCAGAGGAAGCATTGCCACAGCAACAGTTTTGAACCACTCTATAATGTATATTCAAATATTTTTGGTATCAAGTTTTGCTGAGTAATATTGATCAAATTATCTTAAGCAGCATAGTTCATCTCAACATTCTGTCATTAGTTTGCCAAGACACTGTTTTCTTTCAATGTTCTGACAGCTGATGCTTTTTGAAGCTGCAGTAATCTAAGGATAGGTGAGGCAATGCTCATGTAAAGAGTTACCCACTTAACTAACATTATGGAACAACATTTTTGGGAGACACAAGCCCTTCCTTAGGTCTCAAATACAGCAGGAAACTTTAAAATTGAACACAGTTACTCAATTTACAGGAATGTGTCCAGTTTCTTAGATAAAAGTCAGGTAACAGTGCTTCAGAGATAGCTCCCAAGAAACAAGTTCTCTCCAACCTTTTTCTCTGCCATTCCTTCAGTTGTCAACTTCAACCACATCATTTAACAGAAAGCTGCTTAGCAAGAGAACAGCTAATACTTACTTCTACAGTGTCCAGAACACAGGCTCCCAAGCCATAATCTTCTAGCTGCTACCTGTAACAAGTTTACCTGGCCCTATTGTGGACAGGGATCTCATTAACTTGTACTGGGATGGAGATGAATGCAGGTTGAATACAGGTTTTACAATGGCCTCCTGCCTGCAGCACACTTACCTATGCAGCTTTCAATACTGCTGCTTCTACAGCTTGACTCTTACATCTAAAAAAATCCAAGCATCTGCAGAGAAACACACCAATATCCCAGAACTAATGTTCTGTTCTGTACAACAGCTAGTTCAGCATGACACAGCCATTCTTAACAGTTTGTACTTCAGGTCAGCTGACCGAAAATCATCATTCTGTACTTAAGTGCACATGTACTTGGAGAATACACAAGTCTGTTAAGTTTCTCTGGCAAATTTTAGACACAACTAATTTTTCTGCTGTCTTAAAATATTTTAAGATTGTCCTGTGAGCTTGTTTCAGCACTAACACATTATATACATATTTTTAACTTGCTAAATGTTTACTTTTTAGCCCACAGGAAAACTTACTTTTCTAGAAAGATCCTGAGTACATTTTTTAAACATTACCACAGACACATAAAGATACACATGGGTAGCATCAGGACATTCTCCAGTTACTTTACACTAGTGGTTAAGATTAAAGGATAATGCTGACAAGCATTTCAAGTTGACTGAAGCTTTTCTTTTCTTGCTAGGATATAAGAACACATCACAGGCAGTTTTGTTGCAAACTGAGAAAAAAACCAAGGAATGTATTTATTACCAAGGAAAATAAACTCTGCAGCACTTAAAATAGGAATCATACTTGGGAAAACAGCTAAATAGCAGTTTAAGGGTAAGATGTAGCTTCACAAGACACCTACAGAAAGTTCTGTCTGCCTAGTCATCTACCTCCTTCAACTAAGTTTCATATACACCTAACTGTAAAACCAAACCCAGCAACAGGCAGAATCAATAGACAATAAAAGTTTTTGATGTAAAGACAATTGCTTCACTTTAAACAAGGTGGGAAGACAACAGTGTAGTTTATGGAACAGCCAGTCGGTATTTGAGAGGTAGTCTAGTTGTTCACTTGACAGAGAGGTAGAGCTAGTTGAGTAATCAATAGCTAAGGCCAGTCAAAATCATAATCATAATTTCAAGTTTTCTAAGATGGAAAAAAAATGCCTCAGCCTGAGACTGCTAATGTCACAAGGGATTCAGTTGTCTTGCTCGTATTTAATCATTTTTACATAGGTAAGGTTATTGTAAAACATCCAGAGAACGATCTCAGAGACAGCCAGTGAAGAAGCTTAACTACATTTTGGCATGTGCCAACCAATTAATATAGGTTATACATCTTATGGCTGTCAAGGTTAATAAAGCTAAGTGGGTCTCCTCTTTGGGCAGGTTGATATTACTACAAAAACACAGACATATCGAAGACTAGAGGCTAATTTGAGACTAAGTTAAGTCTCAAATTCCATATGGTTTACCTATATAAAATTCTCCATACAATTTCTTCACACATGGAAAAAAAACCCTAATTATTTTAGAGATGAAAGCCAACAAGACATGAAGATCATACAGTCAACAGGTTAGAAAACCTTTGTTAAAGACATCTGTTAAAGAATCATACATAATGCTCCCTTGGATTGATGTAGACTCTTCCAGGTCCCGAGTTTTGTGGGTATCTGTTGCTCCAATTTTTGTAGTAAGTTTGCTGATAAATAGGATACATAGGCTGAAGACCTTCTTGTTCCTGTGGCTCTTCAGCCTCACAAGTAAGTTGCCTTCCATTCATAGCTTTCTAAACACACACAAGGAGTAGTAAGATTCATAATTCATGTATAGAACCCACAATTCCTATTCTTGGTAAAGCTTTAAGCAAAATCAAATATATGATGTCCATAGGATTTCCAAAACAATCATATGAACAAAGAAATAGGAACTTAAAAATTCCACTAACATACAGAGTTAACCTTAAATGTTTGTTTCAAAGGAAGTTGGACTTTAAAGCTTAATAAATCTAAAGAGCAAGTCACCAACTATGAAAATGTCTGTCAACACTCCTCTGCTTTATGTTACTCACCAAAAAATGAGAGCTGGAGTGTTTATGTATTTAAATTAGTCAGTAAAATACTATAGGATATTAAAATGGTACTGCCACTTTCCCCATAACCCACACATCCAACAGTTATTGACCACAATAGACAAATGGTTTTTTTTGTTCATGAAAAACAACATTATAAGCTTATTTTACATAACAAGATCAAGTCAAAGCTCCAGTCAGGAATTCAAGCCATCTTATTATTTACCATGTGCTGCAAGTTTCCAGCATCTTTTTCTCTGTATTGGCTCTGCAAAGCAAAATGTTCTTTCTGAAAGAAGAAAAGTGACATGGGAAACAAGTCAAGATTCAACACTGCAGAACAGGTTTGGTTAATACAAAAAACACCAGTCATACCAAAATACACTCTGCCTTAGGAAGTGTCTTAACTCATTATCATTTAGAATCCTTCTTACAATCCAATGGCTGGTGGAAAAAAAGATGAGTATCGGTCAGGGTCACCTGTCCCAGCTGTGTTCCATCTCCCAGTATCTTGCCTCCCTCCCAATCTCCTGTGGACATCCCAAGCCCATCTGCTGGCAGGGCAGTATAAGAAGCAGAATAGGTCCTGATGCTGTGCAGCAATAAAAAACATCCCTGAGTTATCAACGCTGTTTTCAAATCCCAAACATGGCCCCATACCAGCTACTGCAAAGAAAATTAGCTCCACCCCAGCCAAACCGCCCACCATAGGAGATGAGGTTCAAGATCATGTAAGGAATCTGGAGGTGAACAAGTTCATGGAACCTGATGAGATACATCTGCAGGTTCTGAAGACACATTCACAGGAAGTGACTAAGCCACTATCCATCTTATTTTAGAAGTAATGGCAGACCAATGAAGTTCCCAGTGGCTCAGAAAGGGGAAATAAGACCCCCACTTCTAAAAATGGAAGTAAACATGACCGGGAAAACTACCAGTCAGCCACACCTTAGTGCCCAGCAAGATGAAGGAGCAGATTCTCCTGGAAACTGTGCTAAGTCATATGGAAAATAAGGAGGTGGTTGGTGACCATCAACATGATTTGACTAAGGGCAAATTGAGCCTGACAAATTTAGCAGTGTCTATGACAGGATTATAGTGTTGCTGGATGAAGGAAGAGCAACTGGTGTCACCTACCTGGACTTGTGCAAAGCATTTGATACTGTCTCACATGACATCCTTGTCTCTAAACTGAGAAGACGTGGATTTGATGGGTGGACCACTCAGTGGATAAAAAATTGACTGGATGGTCAAACTCAAAGAGATGGCTCAATGTCCAAGCAAGGACCAGTGACAAGTGCCATTCCTCAGGGGTCTGTTTCAGGACCAGCACTGTTTAACATCTTTTTGGTAATGTGGACAGTGGGATCAAGGCACCCTCAGTGAGTTTGCCAATGACACCAAGTTGTGTGGTGTGGTGACATGCTGGAGGCAAAGGGATGCCCTTCCAGAGGGACTTTGGTGGGCTTGAGAGGTGGCTCTGTGTGAACCTTGTGAAGTTCAACAACGCCAAGTGCAAGGTCCTGCACCTGGGTCAGGGCAGTCATAAACATGAACACAGGCCGGGCAGAGAAATGACTGAGAGCAGCCCGGAGGAGAAGGACTTGGGAATGGTGGTGGATGAGAAGTTACTTCATGCAGAAGCATTGAAATCTCCCTTCTTTCAAATTTATTTTTTCTTCACCATTAGGATAGAACGACTTCATTTGTGAAATGGGCTGTTTCCAGACATCCAGTTAATCACCAGCTGATTAACAATCACCAGTGATTGTTAGTGGCCAATCTAAATCACACCAAGCAATGCCATGTAAGAATTATGATTTAGGGTACAGTTTGTACTGCGGTATCATCACTCCTAATTAAGTCCTTCCTTTATGCCACACTTAGTATAGGGGCACAACAGGCTAAAGCAACATCTTTGCACTATTGCATGTATTTTTTGTTTTGCAATTCCTTCTTTTCCCAACAGTCTCACAGTGGTAGCAACAACACAGAGTAGCTAGGTTGCTGGTCTTTGTGCAGAAGTCCCTCCACAACAAGTATACATACTTTGGCATGCAGGTAGGTAACATTTACAGTGATCATACAGCCATATTCTTACCTTCAAAAACTATTTTGAAGAGAACCCAATTCCAACAAAGTTTCAATCTTTCTTACTTTATCCTTTACTCCTTCCCCTTTTTACACATTTCACTCTTCCACATTTGTTTAGTTCAAGTTTTGAAGAAACTTTGAGTTAAGTTTTAATATGACCTCCAAATGCATTATAAAATTACTTTAAAAATCATGTAATAATTCCTACCTTCTCCAATAGCTATTTTTCACCATCTTCACAGGTATATTTTTCCAGCTTTAGTTTGTCAAACTTTTTGTCTTGTAATTCCATTTCAAATTGTCTTCTCCTGCCCTTAAAGTCACACTGCTTTTGTTTCTCAAGTCCTAAATGCAATCTGCATTTCTGTAATTTACCACTTAGCAGCCAGCATTGCTCTTTCACACCTGAGCTAAGAGCATAAGTTCACCACACAAGAAGGTAAAACACAGATGGGGAACAAGAACAGTCCCATCTCCATCAAAAGCTAATGTTCTTTAAACAAACAAACAAAAAATTTGCTTGCTTGAGAAATTCTACCAACAGTGGATGTCGACATGATTTAGACACACACTGGAAACCAGAATAACAAATTCCAGTCAGTTCATTTATTCAATTAAAACTGTAAGTCAAAGGAAATCATCTCATATGGCATGAAAAGACAGCATCTTCACTAGAGATAATGAAATTATACATTTTACAGCCACAGAGCAACTGGCAGAACCAAAATAATCAGATTCTGTAAAACAAACTGGTGCTGAGCTACATAGTCTGCATCTTCCTGCCTGGAAACAATCTGGGGTTCTGTGCTTGGATTCTTAACAGAAGTTTGCACTGCCTTACCATCACATTTTGCAGAGTTTCATAAAGTAAGTTTTATTCTGAGAATTCTCCTTCTCAAACAGTTCTTCAAAAGCCTAAAACCAGTGATCTCACCAAAAACTTCATCTTACAGTTTCCAATCCTTTTCAATTTAGAAATTCCATTACAAAGGGCTTGTAACTCACTCTAACCCCTATCTGATATTTTTTTTTTTCCTATTGCAAGATCAATACAGATTATTTTATCTGTGCATATTTTGTGCTCCATTCCATTCAGTCTTGTTTGCCTATACAATTCTTTGGTCTAAGGCAAATGATAACAATAATGCTTCCTTTCTCATCAAGGAAGAGATATTCCCACCTGTATGAAAAGCATTACAAAAAAACTAGAAGAGTGCAAGAGAGCCATAATCTATACATGAATCAGTATTATACTAGGTTTAAGGGTTCAGTGGCTGATGTTTTCAAATTTGATTCAGAAATATCATCATTTAGTAAATAGTGCTTTTAATGGTGCTAAGACAACTTCACCTTTTTCTCCCTGGTTTTGATCAGTAATACAAATATGTATCACTGTTAAAGAGCTCTGATTGGCTAAATAAGTGAGGCATTCTTCCAAGCTGCAAGTCTCAAGTCAGACCTACCTTTTTACCCCTACCCACTCTTATTCCTGTTTCTACAGAAGAGCCCTATTAAATTCTGAATCCTTCAACAACTCTGAATGTTGCACTGCATTGTGCAAAACATGTTTTTTCTCTTTCCTTCAGAAGCACCTGTCAAAGTAATAATAACTTCAGTTCTTTCACACTGGCAAAGACTGCCCGTCTCAAGCATATTTAGAGGGAGGTAAAGAAGTTTTTGCTTCCTAGTACTATATTGTTTGAAAGAGTGAAGCTAACTCTATGGTTCCAAGGAGTGCTGGAATTAGTGCACCCCCTTCCATTCCTTTTTTTCATATTATGCAATAGAAAAATTCCTCTTTAAGCCACTGGAATTCTTGCATTGCTCAACTTCTTCCTCAGTCGCCTCCAAAACCGTGCTGCCGAGCAGAGATTCCTCTCTTACCAAGGACACAACCTTCAAGCTGCTCACCACTCTTTCACATTACATGTAATAAATAGTTCTGAGTAACAGAATAGTATTTCCATGACAACGATTATTAAAAGGACATCCAGACAAAAGCAATAGTGCTGTTGACAACAGAGTTGACAAAGATGAATCTACAGTCTTCATAGTAAATAAAACTATAATGTAATTTTTTTCCATAATATTCCTATGTTTTGGACATTTGCCTCACTCTTTTAGGCACGTAAGTGAACCTGTTTTTCCCAGTTCTGAGATGATTCACATGAATATGTGAATTGGTATCTGCAAATACTAATACAGAGAAATTATGAGTACTCAGTTACATGGTACTTGTACATACTGGTAGCTCATTAACAGTAGCACACAAATGATAACATACATTTAAAGTAAACTTAAAGCTTCCAAGTCTCAAGTAGTACCCATGAAAGACACTGGCTATCCAGTATTATCACAGGTCTGCAATATTTCCCTTCATTTTAATACCATCACCTACTGACCCAGATATGCCTAAAATTAGTTAAATACTGATTGCTGGGATACAAACAGGAGAATTTCAGCATCATCAGTTGAATCTTGAGTACTTTATAAGTTCAAAAAAAAGCTACTGTCCATGATTTGAACAGTAACAGTACAGAAGATTGAAAAACTTGCACAGTATTTATAACAACTTACCAGAATTAGCCTAAATTGAATCAATTCACTTTGAATTCTGAGTATGCAGAAGACACCATTTAAATTCACTCTTCTTTACTTTGCACCTTTGTGCAGCCTATCATTTCCATTCAGACTGAACTGATCATCTATTGTGGTTGCCAAAGCAGTGACACTTTCCCTACAGTTGTTTAAAGTGTATCCAGTTGTTTACATCTGAACACCCAGTGAGAGGCTCACCTGCTTCTCATTCATGGTAGGCAAGGCAGCATTTGGAACATCAGGTAGTACAGTGGTGAGTACAGACATTTAGTCACACAGGACCAGACATCCTGACAGGCTGTTAACTTGTTTCTTTTGCATCTTTACAGCTATCCAAATGTGAGCTTGTTACACCAAAACAATGCAACCACTTCTTGGCTAAAGCCAGGATTTTGACATCTATTTCTGTTAGACAAAATGAAGCTCTCGCCTCAAGCATAATAGAGAGTACATAGTAATACATACATACATTAGAGGCAGTATCAGCTAGGTAAACAGCCTCCAGCTCCAGTTCTTTTCAGTTCTGGAGTTCCACAGAGAAAAAAAGACAGATACACTAACAGTGTTATGCCAACATCCATTTCTTATATAAAGCCTAGTTAACACCTAACCTGAGGAGGAATCTTTTTAATAACTTAAAACTCTTTATCCAACCTGAGGAAAACGAATATTCAATTCAGTCTCTTTATAGTTTTTTTCTCTATTTACAAAATATATTCTCATAAAACATTTAATTAACCATTCCAGGACCACAGTCAGCTTC
Source organism: Erpornis zantholeuca (assembly GCA_013400515.1). Lineage (NCBI taxonomy): Eukaryota > Metazoa > Chordata > Aves > Passeriformes > Timaliidae > Erpornis > Erpornis zantholeuca. Next base: position 5,816 of record VZTN01009057.1, on the reverse strand, counting down.
AGCCTAAGTTCTTTAGTACCCATTAACAGAAGCTACAGTAAGCACAACCTAGAAAGAATTCAAAGACAGCAAAGTTCCGAAGAGGAAAGCAGTAAGGTACACATCCTCTTATGTATACCTCCCTTATAAGTAGCTCTGTAAAGGACAAACAATTGCATTTCCTAGTGTTGTCATTTTGCCATCTAGCAGCACTACAGATGCACAAATACCACAACAGACCACATCGTTTGATTCTATAAGCAAGACAGTATTTTTCAAATACTTTAAGCAGGAATATTAGCAGAAGAATGTTTCATCAAAAATTGCAATTTTTGAGTACTGTAGTGACAGAAGAAATAGCTAAGATGCCCCACCTGAGCACAAAAGGGTTTTCTGTGTCAACTTTGGTGCTACACCACCTTTAAGGGAAAAAGATGAAAACCTATAATTCTTTATGCCAACAAAATGTTTCCTACCTTCACAATGTTATAATCATCAAGCTGCTAATAAAAGCAGCAATGGATCTCAGAATAGTTTCTTGCTTCACTCAGCAACAATATACACAAGTATTACTCACTGTAACATTTACAACATAAGGAAAGCTTTTATCAGCAACTGATATTTGGTGAGCTTTAGTAACCAAACACAAAGAAAATCTACAAGAATATTTTCAACATTATTAAGAACTCCATCAAAATCCTTCGCAAAGGTAGGTGAAATTTTTTTTTCCCCTCTACAAGAAAGGACTTCTATAGGTCCTTAAAGCTGCAGAGATACACCATAGTATTGGAAAAATATTTCTTATAAACAGATGATTGTCTTAATTACCTCAGTGGTATTATTCAGCACATCAGTGGTTAGAATCACATTATTTATGCTATGTACTGGGGACAGAAAAAAATTTCACTAAAAACATTTACAATCTAATTCTTAAATACTCATAGGTGATGGAAGTTCTCTTCAGTGTAAGCAGAAATCTAAAAAATCTGACTGACTTACTTAACATTAACACACACACAAAAGACACTTCAGGGCCCATGGCCAGGATCTATAGTTTTCATTAGCTGACTGCTTTAATATATGAAGTGTAATAATCAACAATATTAGCTTAAGCCATCTCTCATGAACAGATCTCCTCTATAATGCCTAGTGCAAGAGAAGCCTGGAGCCTAGGGCAAGAATTCACCTGGAGTTTCCCAAGCAGCCCAACTTACCTCAAAACTATGCTGTAAGGAAGAATGCAGCCCTATGCTTCTTCGCTCCCCACTTATTCAAACTGTTTCATTTGCTAGAATCAGCTTCCCAGTGTGATCTCTATGAGCCTGTTTGATTAGACTGTACACGCAAACACTAAATGCTGGCAAAGAACTTTTTTGCCTATTGCTGTCTTGCTTGAACAGCACTACTTTAGATGACAAGAAGCTACCCCTGAAAGCACACTAAAAATTCAAGTACTTGTCACAAAATTAGTATGGGTCTTTTGCTGCTAATAAAAGCAAGATGAAAATATAAAATTAGAAGTTACATAATTGCAAGTATTTAAAAGTGATTTAGTGATCTTAAACAAGAATCGAACCCATACTTTGGTAAATGTCAAACCCCAAATTCCAATATATCCCCACCCCTTAAGCATTAATAACTCAAAAGAATGGCAGCTGTCACTAGCAAGGGCGCTGATGATGAGGTCACGTTTTAAGTTTACCAAATGTAATTTTCCCCTTATGAAGACTGCTTTATAAAGCTATGTATATTTTCTCATCAGAGAATTTCAACTGTAAGTTTTTCTAATTCAAAAGGAGCTGTGCCTGTCAAACACTGTTAGAAATACAAGATGATCTGTCTACCAGTTCCCTGACCTCTAAGGATGACTTCAACATTACAGGTAAGAGATTTGGATATCACATACATAGGGAAACAGCTTGGTTGTGAAACAACTGAAGGGCTCCATATATTACCAGGAAAGCAAAATCAGACTAAATTAACATAATAAAGTTAACACTTTCCTTCAGTCAATTTAAGATGCATATAAACACTTACCTGAAGCATNAAATGAGGCTGGTTTGTGAGTGGGTGGAAGATCAATCCTGTAGTAAAGAAAGAATGAAATATGACACATCATTTTTCTCTAGTCCAATTGAATGGTCAGATATTAACTGCCAAATCACCCAACAGTCAGTACTCACGGACAAACACCTTTCAGTCAGCAATGACTCAGATATGATATACTGTAATGGAACGTGTCCACCACTGGCTATTTTTCAGCCACACACTTTCTGTAGAAAAGCACTAGTTATAATTTGTTATTTATTCCATACTGTGTTAAGCAGACTGAACTTCCCCCATACACTCCAACTAAGGAGGATTAGAGGCT
>VZTN01009056.1:0-12230 GCA_013400515.1 Erpornis zantholeuca | reverse complement strand
CTTTTCTCCCCCAGGTTAAGCAGCCCCAACCCTCTCAGCCTGTTCTCACAGGAGAGATGCTCCAGCCCTCTGATCATCTTTGTGGCCTCCTCTGGACCCACTCTAACAGGTCCATGCTGTTCTTATCTTGGGGTCCCCAGAGCCAAGCACACCACTTCAAGTGAGGTGTCATGAGAGCAGAGTANTGTGTTTGTAAAAAGCCCTCTCCAGCTCTCCTCTAAGACCCTTTAGGTACTTACCAGGCACTAAAGGCTGCTCTAAGCTCTACCCAGAACCTTTTCTTCCCCAGGTTATGCAGACCTAACCCTCTCAGCCTGTTCTCATAGGAGAGATGCTCCAGCCCTCTGATCATCTTTGTGGCCTCCTCTGGACCCACTCTAACAGGTCCATGCTGTTCTTGTCTTGGGGTCCTCAGAGCCAAGCACACCACTTCAAGTGAGGTGTCATGAGAGCAGAGTAGAAGGGTAACATCAAATTCCACTTCTTTTATTTTTTCCTAGATATATTCTTTCCTCACACTTTAATACCATAACCTTTCACTAGAGAAGGAAAGGAAACAAATGAAAATAATTGATTCTTTTTTCTGACATTCAGTTACCAGCCTTATAGATAAATTCACCTGCTTTAAATCTTCCCTCCCCAAACAAGTCATCAGTAGGCGTGGAGAAGGATAGGAAACAAAATAATGTGCTCCACTTAAATATTCTATTTTCTGTGTAGCTTTATAATGTGCAAACTATTCAAGAGAAATACTTCCTTGGCTCAAACTGAGCTGAAAAAAACATTAGTGATTGCCTAAAGCAGCATAAATAAAAGAACAAAGTGAGAGGTTTTATTCAATGTTTGACTTTTGTTCTTGTTTTCTTTTCCATTGCTGAGCCACACTTCTCAACAAAAGAAAGACCTTGCAAGTCTTACATAATTTCACTTAGGGACTGTAAGCTTTAGCTCTCCAAAATCTACACCAAATACAGACAAAAACACAAACAGAAAGATCAAGCAGCAAGAAGCACTAGAATGTTTCCAATTTTTAATTTTTTTGTAAAGGAAATACAGACTTCAGCATATAGACATAAAGTCTACACCCTTGTAAATGAGTCTTCAAGACAACCCACACAAGACTACAAAAATAAGGAACAAATAAAAGTAGGAAATTCAGATGTCAGGGTAGTACTGATGAGGAGGGAGCAAGCTTTTAAGACAAGGGACTTCTCAGCTGAGGTCTTTACAAAACTTGTACACACCCATCACATGTAGCACTCATGAAACAGAGGGATTTACAAATAATTTACAGGCCACACATCTGAAAATATGCTAGTGATTATCTGTCACAACTTGCCAAGCAACAAACAGATCATCTTATCCACTTTGATTTCCATTTTCATCAGTGTAACCTTGAGCATGCCCTAGACCTGTATAAACAGGCATTCTGTTAAGTATTATAATTCTTATTTAAATGAAGTGAAAAAGTAATAATTCCACATATTGCAAAGCTGTTAGTGATCTCATTGTCCCCTTGTGTTGTATGCATATTTGTTTATCAGCATGAAGCAGCTTCTTATCTCTTTTCCAAGCCCAAGGCAAACAAAGTAAACATTTAATTAGAAACATCAGTTTCTAAACTTATTGGCATTTTTGACTTACAGTGAACTCCCAGCTCACTGACGAACACCCAAACAACATAACTTCCTCTGCACTTGTATCTACTGGTGTGGGAGAAGGCATTATTAATATCAGTGATGCCTGTTCTTACATAAACTCCTTTATTCCAATGTCATTTGAGGAAACATTAAGCAGACATGGATTGATGGTTTAAACAGATAAACTCAACACTAGTTTTTAATCCCGTGAATATACATGCAAATGGGTGATGATGACTTTAATGGTAATTATGCCTACATAAACATTCCCCTCTAATAGGAGAGGAGGAAAAAGAGCTGCCCAGAATTTATATTTGGATCCCAGGGGTCATAACCATTTTAAAGGAATGGGTCTGATTGTGCTTTTATGTAGTACTTTGATTAACCTTCCATGGAGTTTGAGGCTTCGGGGATCTTCATCTAGACTGATTTCCTGGGTAACAGAGACCATTTGTTTTCACCCAGCAACTCTTTTATTAGTACCAAAAAAAAAATCCCAAATGTTTTATGTCAAAGCATTTCAGTTCATAGAGGCTGAGACTGTTGCATACCCCTGCAATGAAGCAGGGAAGCTCAGTGTAACTTCAAGGCCCCAGAGTAGCAGAGAACAAAATAGAGGATATCCACTTCAGTAATCCTGCAGATACTCTCTGCTTCAGGTTGCAGAGGAGAAAAAAAAGAAGGACCTCTGCAACCCTGTGAATATGAATGACAAAAATATTTCTTTCCACCTCTAGCCCTGACAGTTGGTCAGCCTGTATTTTTTTTAACACAAATGATTGTTTTATTCCCCAGACAGGTGACATGGTTGGCCTCAGAGCACTCTTACACTGTCTTGGTCACCTCCAAGGTAAGAGTGAAGAAAGTAAAATAAAAATAAAGTTAGAAAAAAACACAAACAACAACAAAAACCCACCCAAACTACTAAGAAAACTACACAGAAACAAACACAAAAAACCCAACCTCATCCCACAAAAAAACACAAAAGAAAAAAGAAAAAAAACCACACAAAACACAAACAAACAAAAAAACTTCTTTGATTGTGCCTAGAAGAAAACGTTCTTGCAAACCCTTGAGAAAATATTAGAAATGGTGTGTTCCAGTACTATGTGTCCCAAAGTTGAGCTGCCCTTCTTTGGACAATATGAATGCTCCCAAAAGGTGAAGTAAAGCTTTTCTCCTTTTTTTTCCTTTTTTTACTCTCCCAACTCATTTATATTTCTCTGAACTATGGTGAGCCCAGCATCTCCCCAAAGTTTAACTACCTGCACTGCGAGTAAAATTCATCTTACCTTAAGGCTGATTTTTTTCTAACATTAACTGCCAGTCACTGAATCCTGTTTTGACTTCTAGGAATGTTAGAAAGTTTCCACCCATCAGATTCACTTATGTGTGAAATGATCTTTCAGACTGCTTTTCAACAAGCTCAAAGGGTTGAGTGCTGTAAGACTCACATTGTTTTCAATTCATAGATCACTTTGAGTGCCTTCGTTCAATACATCCCCCTTAAATTACAGAGGCAGATGCAATGGATTATCATTTCAGCCTCTACAGTGGTGCAGCTAGAGGCAAGCTCATGACCCTGTTTCTACTCTTTACCTATACAAGGATCACATTACCTCTCCTTGCCCCCAGCATTACTCTGTGGAAGACACGAGGAGATGGCTATTCTGGGTGTCTTAAAGCTTTATTTTCCAAGATTTACATTCTTCCCCTGCAGACTGTCTTCATTTCTTAGATTAACTTATTTTTCAGCATTTAAGTTCCTTTTTTTGGGGCATCTGAACACTTACCTTGGCAGCTCTATTCCTGCATGAGAATATGCAGTCCTCATTGCTTATTTTTCCACCAATAGCCATGTTATGGCTTGACTTGCCTGGTAAATTACTTCATCATCATAAAGAAAACATTGTATAAATAAATACTGAAGTGATAGTCCAAGAGTAGACCTCTGTTATTTGCAACAAATAAGAAGTAAATTTAGAGATTTGCAGCAGACAAGCCTTTAATTCACCTGATGGAACTCCTGTTATTTCTAAGGTTAAAATATTTAATTATTTTGACATTGGATACCATATTATACCACACAATTACCAATATAAATAAAAATAATCCATCCAAAAGCAGTTCTTACTAAAGGCCAATAATAATATTTTTAAGCACTAAAATTCTTCACTAAGTTCTAAATCTCAGTCAAACAGGAAATCAAGAAGAGACAGCAGGTCAGCAAGAAACACTGTGATGTTATCCAATTGAGAATGGGTGGAGAACAGACAAGAAAGGCATGGACATGATAGGCTAAGTACACCTCAGAGACATGAAGGTGATTAAGTAATTGAAGCATCTGGCATATAAGGAGCACCTGAGATATTAGGGAGAGGCTTGGAGATCTGGGAATGCCAAGAGACATCTCAGGAGGGATCTTATCATTGTGCATAAATACCTGATGAGAAGGAGGAAAGATTCTTCTCAATAATTTCCACTGGCAGGGAGAGAGGCATCAGGCACAAACTGAAACACCTGAGATTACACCCAGGCACAGAAAAACTCCTTTGTAGTGCAAGGGTGGTCAAACAGCAGAACAGATTGGCCAAGGAATTGCAGAGTCTCTGTTCTTAAACCCAGCTGAACAGAGCCTGGACAACCTGCTTTGGCCCTGCTTGAGCTTGGAGAGGATTATCTCCAGCAGTCCTTTTCAACCTTGATTGTTCTGTGAGTCTGTGCTTCCATAAATATGTTGTACTGTTTTAGGTGTGTTTAGTCTAGCAGTCATGAAATGAACAACACACACAGCGAATTTTTTTAGCAGTAAAAAGCATAGTTTAATTTTTCTTCAATATATATAGATTTTTGACAATGATCATGGATTGGAGATTGAGGGTGCCTCCTCTCCAACCACACTGATAAATTAGAAGTTTATCAATTGTTTCTTTCTCAGGAGAGGAATGAGAAACAAAAGTAGCAGTTACAGAAACATTGTTTTGTATACATTAAAATATACATTAAATTCTATACATTAAAATATACATTCTATACATTCTCCATTACAAAGAATGTAAACATGAGAAGGCTGAAAATCAGAACAGTCTCTAATACTTCCTTGAATCTTTCTCTTTTTAGCCAATAAGAACAATTATATATAACTTACCTGAATTTCTACCTGCTCTATTTTTGGGAAAGATGACACATTGACTGACTGAATACTGCCAGCAGCAGGGGTTTACATCCAAGGCTCTGAGGTGATGGAAAGAGTATTTTCCTAAAAATCCACAGGATACTTCCTGGTATTTTTTCAAGAAAGCCACTGATAAAAGCCAGATTGAAAAGACTAGAGGAAGGACTCTGTCAAGAAATAATGCAATATGTAGTTCTTGGAGACAAGTTTCCAAGATCTCTATATAATCAGGGTTGCCCCACATATCTGAATTTCCCCATGTTTAAAATTTACCTTGTTCCAATCTTAATACACTATTAAAGCACTGATTTCAAACTTGGAACATGCCAATGGCATTTGATATATTCACTCAGAAGTTCAGCTCTTATCTCAGTGGACTGAGACACACCTTCTCCTGCAGCTGTAGTGTAGTGAGTTCAAGATGTCTGGTAAACACCAAAGCATTCAACTCCTCAGTGCCCTCCAATGAAATGCAAACAGGAGACTTTTGCATTAAATTTTAAGGTAACTTTATGTGTATATATTGATGTATGCCTGTTGCATGCCTGGGTTGCAGCAGCAGAGGAGCTCTGTGAGAGGAGGCCAGGACTGCCTTGTGCCAGACAGAGCCCATTCCAGCCAGCTCCAGCCAATGCACTCCAAAACACTGCTAAGCCCCACGGATGAGGTGGGAGCACTTCTGGCAAAGTAGAAAGAAGTGCCTAAGAAAGGGCAAAACTGATACAGAGGTAGTGAGGACTGAAGGAAAAAAATCAGAGAAACAGCTCTGTGAGAAGGGAACAGGAGGAAAAAGAGAGAAGGAGCAGGCATTCCTGAAGGAACTGCAGCCATGGAAGACCTGCAGAGAGCACAGACTTATCATAAACATCCAAACTTCCTCAGCTCTTTCTGTAACTATGTCAGCAAAAGTATTTCACAGGGTTTAGTCACAAGGCAAAAGCATCAAAAAAAAAGGTGAGAAGTATGAAGTGGCAAAAAAACCCCAAAATATGCAGACCACAGACCATCCTGTAACCTCTAGTCTGTCATGGAAGGGACAGAGGGTGCCTGCTGCAATAACAAGGGAGGGAAGAGGAGGTGTCTTTTGAATGTGGGGAAGGAGGAGTAGTGTGTTTTCCCTAACTGCTTTAATGTTTCTTTCTTGGTCTTGTTGCTAATTTCCGATACCCAAATTAATAATTAAACATTCATATCAACTGGCAACAAATTAAATTCATTTTGCCAAGTTGAGTTTGTTTTTCCCTCCAGGGTAATTGTTACATTTTATCCCTGTCATTATCTCAACCCATAGATTTTCTCACTATTATTTTACCCCTTTTTATTTTCTCCTCTGCTCCATCGAGGGAGGGGAGGGAGGGAAGGCAATGGCCATGCAGGGCTCTAGCTGCCAGGGGAAGCCAATCTGCCACAGACCAGAGGCTTGTGATACGGATCTAGATCCTTGAAACCTCCGATCTCCCACGTGTGCAACAAGGGCACACTTGATCAGTGATCTGACTGTGTGTTCACTACAGTTTGCTGGGAATAGTGTCAGTAACACTGTTAGGAGATGCTCCTACTTTCTGCAGAGCTATTTGTGGTTTCTTTCCCAGTATAGGAAATTTGTGCTAAAGAGTGTATAAAAATTCCAGTTGATGTTGCCTTTTGACAGCATAGTGCATGTCAGCACACACAGCCAGCAGGAAAGACCTGGGATGGTGGATGTCTAGCTTATCCTGATGAACAGAAGCAGTAGAGAAAGGTTCAATGCAGCTTCTCTAATTATACATTAATTTATATATTTTTCCTATAAATATTGACTCCTTTTCTTCCCACAATACCACTCTAAGGATCAGCCTTCTACTTTTAACCAATCAAATAATCATGGTCCATAAAGGGCAGGAAAACAGGAACAAGAAATCTGCTCTTTGTTGTAGTGCTTAGGGTTTAGGGAGTGGGGCTGGATGGCTTGGAGGCAAAGCCTTACTCTCAGCCATGATCTTTGCATCATCTCCTTGAACTGCAGGCATGGAGTAAGCTCAGAGGCTCTTGGAGATTGCCTGTGGGTCTGGGCTTAAAGCTGACCTTTTGTTTTGAGTGCAAAAACCAGTGTGCATTGAAGCCTTGGCAATGTTGAAGAACTTTTCGCAGTTTCTTTTTATTGAAGTACTGTGAATGGAAAAGTTAGCCTTCTTTGTTTTGCAGTGCATTTTCAGGGAACTCGCTGTTGTTTTTGTTTGTCTCTTGTGTTTCATTGGCTTCCAGAAGAAGCATAATAATCTGGCCCTCAAGTTTACACAGTATTCCTAAAAGACAGAAGTATTGCTGAAAACCAGTGAGGTCTCAAAGGTCCAAGTCTTACTGTCTTCAAAAATGTTAAGATTCCTTCCACAGAAATAACTCTTTTAAGGCTTATTGACAGCTGCTGATTCAGAAATACACTCAGTAAAACTCAAAAAGTGGCAATAACAAATAATGAACACTCCATTGGGAATGAGAACATCTGGTCATCCCAAGATGTGGGGTAAAAACTACAGCACTTAAGGCCAAGTTCCCATTGTCTTCTGAATATTTTAGCATAAACATCCAAACTTACTCAGCTCTTTCTCTAATTAATGTCAAAAAAAGTATTTCACAGGGCTTTGTCACAAGGCAAAAACACAAAAGCAGTTAAGTGCATGAAGAGGGTAATATATAACTAAAATAATGACTATAAACTAAAAGCACTAGAGAATAAATATTTTATAACCAGATCTGTCCAACATTCTTAGTAAAGCTAAAAAGACAGGCATATGTTTATCCAAAAGACTCCTATAAAAATGATGCATTCTCCCACAAAAATAACACTAAATCTCAGATGTTGCTTTGAGCAGGCAAAATTAACCATGAAATATCATCACATATTTAAAAGCATTGTGGAAATACTATGTAGTTCTGCATTGCAGCTATGAGGTATAGTGGCTTGGTTTGCCTGTTTAATTTGATGCCATGGGACAAGTTAATCTAAGTAAATAATTTGTTTCAACAGACACTGCCTGCAAGTGGCAAACAGCATGCACAGCTTTGTACATCACATCATCATACCTGTTTAGGCTGAGAAGATTGTGAGGACTTGCACATTTTTCAATATGCCTATCTGGGTAAAACTAGTATATACAAAATAAGTAAAGCCAATTCTACTGTTCTTGTCTAAATTTGACTAAAAGCCTAAAAGCAGATGAGCTGTGGTAAAATTAAGCTCACAGATAATCCACAACACATATTTCATCTGTGTACTAACATATTCTATTTCTCATTTGAGTAAATTAGGCCTCATTTAATGATGTGTTGTGCTGCCAAACCACTTCCAAGCAGTTTGTTTTATCTCTACTTAATCCCACAATTTAGACATCCCATAAGAACTAAATATGACTGCAGACTTTGAAATCACAGAATTGGGAAAGGAATGGTAAGAGCCTGCTTACCAGAGAGAGAATTTATTTCTATAATTCATTTAGCTATGAATGAAGAAACACAAGGGGACAAATAGGAAAAAATAAAAAGAGGTGAGGAGGTACTCTGTGAGTTTATAATAGTAAAAGAGGGCACATTTAGGAAAAGACACTCCAGAAGTCTTAGACCATATGCCAGAGATTATTTCTAAGTGTTGAGAATAACAAGCAGTATACATAAATGTTTTATTTCTTCTGTACAGACCTTGACACCATTTGTGCCATCAAAATTAAAGAGTAGTTGTCCTATAAACCTTTTGGCAGTCCTGTTTTGTTGTTGTACTACAAATTGACCATGAAAAGGTTAGTTTGATGACAGACAGCCACAGAAGTGCCAAGGTGAGCACTGGAACCAGGCAGTAGGGTAGCTGGATCACAAACTAGAGTGCTGAGAGGACCAGGTTTGGAGCCTACAGAGCATGACAGTGAGACCAAAGAAAGGTAAAGTTATGGAACCCACTGGGGCCATAGGAACCATAGCAGTACTCCACAGAGAGAATCACTGGAGATTTACACATATTGGAAATTGGGGGTTTTCAATTTTAAACAAACCTGTCTGGTTGTGTGAAGGATAAGCTGCAGGGACAAGAATGTGCAGTATAGATTTGTGTATGCAGATACACAAATGCACAGGAACAAATATATTTCTGAAATTAAACCCTCAGGAAAATCACTGATCTGTGGGAATACCTGGCAATCACATGATTTTGGTGCAATGGCATGAAATATTGAGGAGCATGGACAGCATATAGCTGTGATATCAGCTCACAGTCCTAGAGAAAGCACAGGAGTGAGAGTTTAGCTTGCCATGACTGATTGAAATCAGCATAGAAAATGGCTCAAAAGTCATCCTCTTACCTGTATTCTCTTCCTTCTAATATTCTTTAAAGGTTTTCTTTGCCACAATGCCTACAAGAACCTCGAGCACATGACACCTATTGATGTGCAGGGCTAGCTGGGATTCTCTCATAGTCTTCTGCACACTCAGCTTTTCCTGTCTCTCTGCTGAATCCAAGTTTTCAATTCTGCAGCTTAAGGTCTTCTGTTCTGTGCCCTATTTGCACATGGTGTCCATTTCATGCATTTGATTCCTCTATATTACAATGTGAATGTATTACAGTAGAAAACTACTCTTTCTTTTCATATTATGGCATATTGCAAAGATTTTCTTCTTTCAAGAGATTCATAGAAGGTCAACATTGACATGGTTTTTTTTGTTAACTTATTATTATATTTTCTATACCTCTAAAAACATAAAAATTTACATTTGATACTGTTGCAAGTCCTGGTTTACCAACACCTGCTTTTTCTGTGGTAGATTTATATAGTAGGTTTATGTGGTAAATTTTACTGTGGCTTTTTACCACAGTCCAAACCTTTTTATAACAATTGAGATGAAACTAGGCTGCTTGTTGGTTTATTTTCCCTCTTTCAATTAGCTCCAGGGGGAATTCTCTGAGCAGTTGACATAGATGCAGACTATCTACCAATTGGTTTAAAAAATTAAAAAATTAGTCCCCTAACCAGACCAATACAAATATTTCATAACCCAAAAACACATAATCCAATAAAGAACAGAGGAATTAGAAGTTTTTTTAAAGCAAGGGTTCTGCTTCATTGAACAAATATTATATCTTAATGGAGCCTTGAAACAATGTTCATATGCTTTCTTTAACTTAATTTTAGACATGTTTAGTGAAGAGAAAAATTCAAATAATTTTAATTATCCTTTAGGAATAAAAAGAACTTCCATTAAACTTCTGATGTCTTTTAAATGTGTTATTAGCTACAGGAATCAAAGACTGAAAAGAAAAAAAAAAAGATGTGAAAAATCTGGTTTTATTTTTACCACATTTATGTATAATCACTTGATGTAACCCAAGGCTTTTTTATAATATAGGATTTTCTTTAATTTGTCCATCAGACAGAAAAATACAATTATTTGTAGACACTTGTTTCTACACCTGTGATATAAATACATGTCATGATTGCTGTCACTTTAGTCTTTTGAACATTTTTACATCCTTAGCAACAAGAAGATATTTAGGTGATGGTGTTTTGTTCAGTAAGACAGCATCACACATTGTAAATTCCCTACTACTGAATGCATTATGTGCAAACACAGAATATTTGAGGTTGGGAGAGGCTTTAGAAGGTCACCCAGTGTGCAGGCAGGGTCACCTAGACCTCGTTGTCTTCGAGGGAGTCAACAGCTCCTCCCAATTCAGTATGATCAACAAACTTACTTCATACACCTTGGAGTTCAGTGTCCAGGGCCAGTACTCTGCTATGTATGGTACATAATGAAGCCTGAACTTAACTGGTGAGCACCAGGAACATAATTTTTTTTCAGTAGAAACCAGTGTAAGAAAAATCAAATCTTGGTTAGGTGTTAAGAATACACCCTTAAAAATGGAGTAAATGAAGATAATTCCATTTTTTTCAATGTATTCTTCTGCCCTTGAGTAGAAGCTTATTGCTTTCTACTATGGAAGTAAATACTGTGGTGATTTTCTTGAACCAATAGCCTGTGAACAACGTTTTAGAGGAGGAGAGAATGAATTGGATGGAGGACTACTGTCCCATTTCCCTTACAGAGAGCAAAGCTCTTCTGCTTTGCAAATAATGTCTTGAATAGCATCAGCCATGCTAGGTTTATGTGAGTGGGATGACACACATCACTCTAAGGGAATGAAAGGGAACATCAGCAGGCAGCCTAAATGGCAGTGTATTTACTTCTACACTATTCATATATTCATAAATTCACACCAGCTGAGGATCTGGCTCCTGAAGCTCCCTTACAGTCCAAGAAAGCAAAGTGCCTCATCACAGAGCAACAAACTGCTCACAGTTGGTGCCATTCAAGGTGCAGTTTGAAAAAGCAGAAGTACTTTGGAAATACTGGAAAAATAGAAAGGACAGTGGTTTCATATCCACTTCACTGAAATACTCCCTTCCCACATTCAGGTGAATGACCAGAACAATATAAGATTTACTGCTAGTTAATAAACTACTGAGAAAACAAAAACCTGAATAGTTACCAATAATTATGTTTGAAAATTAATAATTCTTCTGTTAACATTTATATCATCTCATAAATATCATAGAGAACAGTTGGTGGATATGAGATTTTCTTGTTTTCATAATTCAAAAAAGCTCCCTTTCTCAAGCAGGCAACCCACCCATTAAAGTAAACATACAAACCTGAAAGAGGCAGATCCCATTAAGATGGATGTAGTTCAACAGTGCAGAAAATATGCTTTGTTACAGAAAAATAATTCTCTAGTAAAGTATGTGAAGAAGTGAAGTAATGATATTGGTTTTCTACATACTTCTTTATCAGGAATTGATTTAATTTACAAGCTAGGGCCACAAAATGCTTACAGAAAGAACATTGATCAATTATATACTGCTCAAATTATGCAGTGTATTATTTTCTCAGGATGAGTTAATTACTTTTGCCTCATTTTCTCTTCATTCTTAACATCATCATGACAGAAAGGATATTTTGAGACAGGTTAGATTTTGGAAAGCTGGCATTGAACAGGGAGTGACTAATTAGTAATAGTGCCTAACAACAGTTTTGCTGGCTCAAGGAGTAGCTGTATTTAAGTAACAGCCTATCCTTGTATTACCTTTTCATGGCACATACGAGTGGTTGAGAAAAATATGGAAGAGGAAAGAAATCTATGTGAGGCAAGTCCACATTTCAGCAATACTTTCCCTTTGCAGCAGGCCAGCACAGAGGCAGTCAGTGAAGAGCTGCAGTATGCACTGCTGTGACCTGAGCCAGCAAATATTTCTGAACAGAAATGCATTTCAGAAATGCAGAAAACCACTGAGGTAGTTGGCACGGTGTTTGTAGCAGTCTGCAGTGGACCAGGGCTCCGTGATACCGAGAACCTTGCATTTGTTTGCACCTGCTCTCCTTCTAGTCCTTCTGGG
>VZTN01009055.1:238103-254969 GCA_013400515.1 Erpornis zantholeuca | reverse complement strand
ACCATGTTAATTGTTGTCTTTTTTGTTGCGTGTGTTAGCTCCACACAGTCCTAACTACCATGCTTCCATTAAAAATCCTCATTTTTTGGCACTTCAGTGGACTGTCTTTCAGTTCCCTGTATTCAGCCCTCAGTTGCTCAACACCATATGCTTGACTATGCCTAAAAAAATATAAAATTGGAGAAATAATACATCTGATACTGAAAGAGACGACTTGGGACTGTTTCTTTTGTTCCTGCTAAAGGGAATGTGCTACAATCACAAAAAGAAGCAGCTTCAGAGTAATGATCTTAAGAGTGACGAATAAATCATTATTGTATTACCCTTTTTTTCTCTTCTAGAAGCTGTGCAGACTGTGCTGAATAATAAAATATCAATTTATGTCTGTTAGTACTTTGTTAGAAACTTTGTAAGAATGTGGGTTTAGTATCAGCTCATTTAGGGTCAGAGTAAAGTAGCAAATTGAAATGTATGTAATCTACAGTAAAATAAACTATTTCTTCATTTATAGATATGGCTTTTAAATTCTGACACATTGCTGGTAGAGTCTTCAGGAAGTTCCTCCTCCCACGGTGCTTTTACACCATTTGGAGATATTCTCATGCCTAGCTCTGGACCAGTGGGAACCTGGAATGCTGTCAAAGTTCTTTACCAGCCATGCATTAAATGCAGGAATAAGGAGTAAGTAAAACCTTTTTTTGAACTCAGATTCTGGTATTTATTTGCTTTTCATTAGTATTTCTTTCATGTTCTTTGGACAGTCTGTTAATATCAGATATAAACCTCTTTGAATTTGCATATTTCGCAAAATATTTTTTTAAGCAAAATGCCTGAGGAGTAGTATTTGGATGCTGTTACAGCCAGAGACAATCTGGTTGTTAGATTTTTGCACTGAAATATTAAAATATAGACCAAAGAGTTTTGTTGTTTCTAAGGGCACACGTAGGTAACTTAGGTATTAGTGTTTAAATTTAATTTGCTTTCAGACCAGTGAGGATGTTATTTGAAAAAGAAGCAAGGCCCTGGAAGAAGGGAGAAGANTATTTTTTTGTGCAGTGATAGAAAGAAAGCATCAGTTTTGTGTAAGTCACACTTAAATAGTGATTTGTTGTTGTTGTTTTTTCTTTAAACTTTGGAAACTAGGTGAAAGATTTAAATACATGTGGATGAATACAAGATGTTCACTCCAGACTCAGTCAATGCACAAGTAATTTATAGCCTAAGACCTCCTAAGAATACAAGAGAAATGTTTTCTCAAACAGACAAGCAAAAGTGTGTATGAATTTAATACTTTTGTAGGAGAAACATACACTGTTCAAGCGTGTGTGATTCATTATAGTGTGTTTATCCTGGATGTTGCCAGGTTGTTTTTATATTTCAGACAGATGCAATATGGAATAGCTGAAATAAACTCTGACAAATGGAGAGAATGCAAAATTTTAATATTTAGAGGAAAGGTCATTCTACTCTGTTAATGTTATTCATGCAAGAGAAAAAAAATCCTTATCAATGTAATAGCTTCAGAATCTGGCTTTGGAAAACCTTCATGATCTAATTGTTATTTTGTGATCCAGAGTACATCCTTAAGTATTATCCTTTAAACTGCTTATTCTGACAATGGGAGATATTTTGCAAAAATCTATCTAAAATGAAAGATATTTCACTTACTACTCTTAAGTCTTATAGAAGTGTAACTTACGGTTTTGCTTTTCAAGTTTCATTTCTTTATCACTGAAAAAACTTAATTACTTAAACACACATTCAACTACTCTGACATGTTATTGAGA
Source organism: Erpornis zantholeuca (assembly GCA_013400515.1). Classification (NCBI taxonomy): domain Eukaryota; kingdom Metazoa; phylum Chordata; class Aves; order Passeriformes; family Timaliidae; genus Erpornis; species Erpornis zantholeuca. Next base: position 253,182 of record VZTN01009055.1, on the reverse strand, counting down.
TAAGAGTCATCTACTCAGTCATTTTCCTAGCATTGAGAAATGCTTTTCTTGAATGGAGTTCTCAGGAGCAGTATTTTACTCTGAGATTGTATTCAGTTCTTTCTGTTGCCACAGACAGACTTGTTAGAAATCACATTTTTTCCAGATGTTACTTTGTATTTGTCTTTGCAATCTTGCAGTGAGCATAAGAAACAACTGAAGTTTTAATTCTTCTCTGACAGTAATTGGCATTTTTTCTATCTCCAGTTTCTGGACAGAGAAAGTAAGGACGATTCTTTTTAAGTTTCAGAAACCAAATTGTTGGTTAAGTATTTTTTTCCATTTTTATCTTTCTAGGAAAGAGCAGTAAAAAATACATTAGCACTTCAATCAGTTTCCACTAACTCATTTATCAGTTGGCCTCAAGTACCACATGAATATGTGCAATCAGACTGAAATCTTCCTATATTAAACAGGATTGTAAACACAGCAGAAGCAAAAATATCAAAACCCGTATTACTTATTTAATGTGATACGTTTGCATTTAGAACTCAAATATTATTTCTAGAATTCTGAACAAAGTGTCTGATATCTTGAATAGTGCAAGTTCCAAAAGTTTCAGATGCCCACATTCTGATAATAATTGTAACACTTACCTTGCTTGTATCTGCACATACTCCAGCTTTTGAAATAATGGAAAGGTTTCAGAGCCTGCGTCCCATGAGAGGGGAATAAGCAAGGACACCTGCAGTTTAGAAAGGAGGAGAAGGTCTGCATGTGACCTAGACCCTAGCTGACCCCAATAGCTGCAAGGGATAAGTGTGTTTTATGTTTTATGTCAGAGGGCCTCTTCAGTTGCTCTGAGTCCCTGGGTACGCTTGGGTTCTATCCAATTCTGTCAGGGCCAGAATCTGGTCTGTGTGATGGGAGGGGAAGCACCTTTCTTACTTGTGGACACTGCAGAGTCTGTGCTGGTTAGCTGGGCCATAGGTTAAAACAGATTAAGGTAAACTAGAAGTAAAAGCATTGTTTGTAATATCTAAATATAATAATGTAATCACGTATTTGTAAAATATGGGTGAAGAAGTGAAACGAAATCTGTATTTAGTCTACTTATACAAGTATAAATCTACTTATTGTGAGATAAATACATGGTTCTGTTGTAGCAGTTGAGGTCTTGAGCTTTGTGAAATTATCCCTTGAAAACGCTGCTGCTAAAGAGAGTCTGACTGGGATTACCTAATAATTCACATCCAGGCATCCTTTTCTGGAGATCCACTTGAATATTTCTCTTGAGGTGAATGTAGTTGCTTTTGAATGTCATCTTGCATTTCAAGACTTCTGGGATGTCGGAAGAAATTTATTGTCTTGCTCCAAGACTCATTCCTCCTTTATTCAGAGCTTAGTTTTGCAATTCTTTGTAATTAACTTAATGCTTATTTCTCTTCCTCAGATACAGAAGTGTTGTTCCCCTTAAACTAGGAATTATGTGCTGTGAACAACACTGCTTCAGTGAGCAATAGAACTCTCTTTCCACCAGTAAATCCCTGGCATATCTATCACTGTACCTTGCATTCAGCATTGCTCTAAATGTTAACAATGCAAAGGAAACAAACATTTGAGTAGGATAAATGTCCATGGTTCATTACTGGCTGCTGAGTGGTTATCCTTTTGGAGTGATGGCTGTTTAGGGGTGGCTGATCCTGAAGCCCTCTCTAATAAAACTGTGGTCTGAGTTAGGCTGAACATTGCTCTGAAGGTGATTACCCCTCATGTGGCATCAGCAACATGCTGATTTCATGTTCAGTTTTTTGATCTGTGTTGACCATCAGATCCTTTCCAGGTAGATTGCAGTCTAATAAGCAGCCCTCCTCTTTGTTTTTGTACTGGTGTCCTTTATCAAATTAGATCCTAATTTTGTTCAGCATCTTTTTCTTTCTGGGTTGTGGCCATTTTTGTTCCCAACATGTGGCCTGTTGGTGGCCCTTCCCAACTCCGTGTTGTCTGTGGAAGGAAGAAGCATCTCTCTTGTTCCAGTCTCTGGGAGAGCGACTGATATGTGGGATAGGAGCAAACTGTGAACATGTCATGTAGAGCCCCTCTCTCCATATACCTTTATTTTGGTAAGGAATTCTTAGCAGTTGTGCTCTGGGTATTCTCTGTGTATTAGACTGCATTGCTTAAGGACATTAGGTCCCTTTTAGGGCATTGTGAAGTTAGAATAGGGTTAAGTATATCCAGACATGCTATTTATAGTGTCATTCTAGGCATTTCTCCTTGCAGAGTTGTATTCCTCTGATCTTCTTGAATGCGTAGTAGTGATTTGTATCTTACTGCAGCAGTGAAACAGGGCTAGAAACACTTAGGTGTGTGTTATGTGTGATAACAAAAGTTCTGGGTAGGTCTATCTGCAGTTAGTCTTTCAGCCCTTGGAGGAGCTTTATGACAATTCTTCTACAGCAAATTAGTTGAAACTGCATGAAAAAAGTATCTTATAAATGTGTTTGAGTCCCATTAGAAAAGGATGCTTCATGCATTTTCTGCTCCATCCTTTATGGATCATGTGCGTGTGATTATGTTGGTTCCCTCCACTTTTCTCTCAACAAGGCTCCTTTTCTCCACCTACAAAAATGCTGTGCAGACAGAAGAGGTCTTCCTTTCAAGTAACAGGTTCTTGGCAAATAACACCTTATGCAAACAACCTTGGCTGCTGGGAGTGATAATAGTAATACTGCTAAAGTGAGAATATTGTAAAAATGTATGAAGAAAATTGAAAAAATGGTTACATGGCAATTTGACCATAACTTGATCTCAGAAAATATGTGTGAAGGTACAGTTGGAGGAAAATTGCACTTTTCATTTTAGAGTGCTAGGCTAAGCTTTGTCAAAAGGTCGTTGATAGCTTTTTGTATCTCCTATGGATCTAGAGTCTCTCTGAATGGTTTACAGCTTTTGCAGAAACCTTTTTCAATGTAAAAACTTGCTGCTTATAATTTGGGACTTGAAAAATTACTTCCAGAAATTGTTCATTTTATTAGCTTTAGAGGGACCAGAATAAGCTGGGAAATTGAGTTTGTTGCTGAAAACCTGGAGGGTTTGAGTCCTAGTGCTTTTATTACAGTCCATGTATAGTTAGCTGTTTATGAAGCTGTTATTGATGTATTCCCAAAAGTTGTTTATTTCTCCCAAGAATGGCTTTCATTCTGTATATGACTCTAGAGTAATTCACCTCTCATAAAAATATGAAACTGTGTCCTATTTCACTGATTTTTTGAATGTCTGAAATTTTCCTAGTGTTTCAGTGACTCTTGCCTGTAGAAAACAAGTGGGATCACACAGATCAATAATTCATTGAATGAGGAGTGACCAATATTTCTCTGGTTTGTGCTCTCTGTAAGCTGATTTCTCTGTCTGGAATGATTAAAAGAGTGGGTGTGATTGTAAATGGAACATGAAATATCTGGTTTGTTTCAGAATTTTTTCTGTTCCCTTCTTGAATTATTTCATGGTATTGAGTTTAGAGAACTGACACCAGAGGTGGGATGAGTTGCCTTAAAAGAGATGACTGAACGTCAGGCAAAGTCTTAAAAGATGCAGTCTGATGCCAGTCAGGGTTTTGGGACAGGAAGGAAGAAAGTACTTTTCAGAGTTTGATAGACATCTGGAAGCTCCAAGCATAATGAAATTTGAATGCTTATTCAGCAGACTGCTGTTCAGTACTGGTAACATCCTTTCCTACCTCTAGGAAAAGGTGTATGCAACTTTTAAGTATAAATTTCAGGAGAAATAACCTGACTTCCTTGTTTCTTGAAACTACACCTGCCATATGCAGCAGCATTTTATGGTAGTTACTTAGGAACTTAGTTTTTGCTCCTAAACACAAGTCTGATATATCCTTCCAGCTCTTTGGAGCTGCCGTATTTTTGCTGTGTAATCTTTCCTATTTAAAATGGTCTTAGAAGTGCTAATTGAAGTAGAGAAAAATGTTGGAATAAGATTTTTGTGTACTTAATAAATTCTCATATTTTTTCTCAAAAATTTTGCTCATTTTATCATTCCAGCTGAGCTTTTTGCTTAGGTTGCCTTTCTTTGTTCATCTTTTGAAATTTAGCATTGAAGTCAGAGGAGGAAGGACTCTGACTGGTTTTTAAAATGGGATTTGTAATCCCACTTCACTTATCCATTTGTTGATAATCTGACTGATAGCCTGCCTTTCTCTTTGTGTATTGTGAAAGATGCTGTTGTATTGTCTTGCAGGGTACTGCTTTTGTTCTCTGCATTAGAACTGTTAAATCCTATCTACACAGTAATTGGTTAATTGGCAATGTAAAAATATGAAATTGATTGTAAGGGCTGTTGCTTAACTACTTCTTACAGTTTAACTTTTTTGAAGAATAAATAAATAAGTATGCCATTAAGATCTCTGATCACATGAAATATGCTTTTGAACCAGGATTTGTGATTCTGTAGTGTGGTAGAACAAAAAGTATGTTTCAGGCTTACACCTTTTTTTCCATATTCTTGTGAAACACTGCAATTCAGGTAAGCACAGTTTTGGTAGTTTTCATGTGTCTTTTGTTCATTCTGCTGTAGTTCAGCTCTTTGAGGAATCTTAGGATTGCTAATAAGAGAAATGTCAAGTTGGGTGGCAAAAAATTGTAAATCAAAAGCAGCAAGACTATCTGGAACGATTTAAAAATGTATAGTCAGAAACAACTGCATTGCCAGGTAGTTAATAACACTTACAGGATGATAGAAATGTGAGAAATGGCATGCTGAGTCAGAGTAGTTTAGCATGTAATTCTGTATTGTCACTCTAACATCCCAATATGTTCTTTGGAATAGTGTGTGAGCACTACAGTGCTCTGCTCTGTAGTTGTTTTAAGGATGTCAGAGGATACAGTGTTGTCTATTTACTGTGTGTTCATTCATCTTTGGCCATCTGTTTGAATAAATTCTTTTTGGCCTTCTGGTGCTGTCTGCATTCACAATCAAGTGACAAGTTCCAAAAGTTCACTACTGATCTGTAGTACTCTTTTAACCTCTCATGAAGGTTTTAACCTCTCTTTTAACCTCTGATGTCCTACTAGATTTCGGGTGTGGATTAGCGAGCTGCAATTCCGAATTCCCACCAGCTAAATGGACATGGGGATCCTAAACTACAGCATGCAGTGTTCTTGCTGATTTCAATTAGGGCTTAGACTTAGTGGCCAGTTTGCTGAAAGGAAATCAATGTCACATCTACTCAAGTCTGACTATGTGTATGTGTATCTCTATTATATTCATTTTTCTTTCCTTGTAACACTGTTTCTTCTAAAGCCAGGTAGCCTAAGTACAATAGTGCTGATCCGTTGAGGGTAATTTTATAATAGTACATCAAGCATAGCAGATTTCCACCTGGATGCTTGCAGTTTGTTTCTCATAGACTTATAAAGACTGTTGGGTTCACTTGGGAACTGTAAGTACTCAGCTCCTGTAATGCCTTTAAAATGACAGGATCTATTTGAGCAGGCAGGAATCAAATAATGAGCCAAGAGTGAAAAAGCAAATCTTATAAAAGCCTATTGGGCAGATGGCTGACATGAACTACTTAAACCTTAAAACTTGGTTTATTTATTGAATTTTAGGATCTTGGTCTTGGTTTTAAATTGATTAGCATTTGTTGTTCTGTTGAATTTTTTTATGACAGGCTGTGTAAACTAACATTACTTAATGATTTGAGCTGCCAATTTTACATGAAATATTTTTAAATTGGTAAGGCTAAAACAAATTGAGAGTGTATGACTTGAGACCAGTGTGCAGCAACAATAGGATGTTGCTGCTGGTTGCCTATTTTGAGTGCTGTAGCATCAAAACAGAACAAGCAATTCTCATATTGGCTCCTCTGAGTACTGGGCTTAAGCTATAAATTAAATTATTTGTATAATTAATAAGCATAATAAGTGATACCTATCACAGATTGGGTCAGGTTGGAAGGCACCACTGTGGGGCCATCTGGTCTAACTTCCCTGCTCAAGCGTGGTCGTCCTAGAGCATATGGCATAGAATTGAATCCAGATGGTTCTTGAATATCTCCAGTGAGGGAGACTCCACAACCTCTCTGGGCAATGTGTTCCAATAGTTGGTCAAATGCACAGGAAAAAAGTTCTTCCTCATATTTAGGTGGAACTTCCTGTGCATCAGTTTCTGCCCATTGCTTTTTGTCCTCTTGGTCAGTACCATTGAGAAATCTGGCTCCAACCTCTGACACCCTCTCTTTAGGTACTGATAGACATTGATGAAGTCCCCTCTCAGTTGTCTCTTCTCCAGACTGAACAGGCCCAGCTCCCTCTGCCTTTCCTCGTAAGAAAGATGCTCCAGTCACTTCATCAGCTTTGTTGTCCTCCACTGGACCTGCTCCGGGAGCTCCATGTCTCACTTGTACTGAGAAGCCCAGAATTGGACTCCAGATGTGGCCTCACCAAAGCTGAGTAGAGGGGTGGGATCACCTCCCTTGACCTGTTGGCAATGCTCTTCCTAGCACACCCCAGGATCCCATTGGCCTTCTTGGGCACAGTGGCACTGCTGGCTCATGCACAGCTTGTTGTCCAGTAGGACCCCATGTCCATCTCTGCCTTTCCAGCAAGTTGGTCCCCAGCCTGTAGTAGAGCCTGAGATTACTCTTCCCAGGGTGCAGGACCCTGCATTCGCCGCCTCTGTTGAGTTTCAGAAGGATCCTCTCTGCCCCTCTCTCCATCCTGTCGAGGTCCTTCTGGAGGGCTGTGCAGCCTCTGCAGACAGGGCCNAGTCAACTTGCTGAGGAGGCCTCTGTCCCTTCATCCAAATCATGGAGGAAAAAGTTGAACAATACCGGGCCCACTACTGGACATTGGGGGACATCACTAGTGACAGGCCTCAGCTAGGCCTGTGCCACTGATCAGGATCTTCTGGGATCTGTGCTTCAGTCAGTTCTTAATCCACCTCACTGTATGTGGGCATGAATTTTTGAGGAAGAGGTGGAGGAGATCTGATTGGAAAGCTGGGAAGGGTTGTTCCAGGGAATAAAATTGCTGCAGAATTATAGAGCTTTTGCCAAGTAATTGCCAAAAGACACGTCTATTAGATATACTCAGAAGTGAGATGTTGGATTGAGCATGCCTATTTTCCCTCTGTGTATGGCTATGAGAGTAACAGCCCAATACCTGTTCTTGCAGGGAGGTGAGTATTTTAGCTTTAAATGTCTAGTTTAGTTTTTCACCTCTGTCACTCACCTGCCAAAAGACTTTCAAATTCACCTTCAACATATCTCTTTTGCTCTCTGGAAAATATTTGGAGTGACATCTGTAAGACCCCAAAAACTTAGCTTGACAAGAGTCTTGAAAGGGCTTACGGTTTTTTATGTACTTGGACTTAGATGTGCGGGAAGAATACTGACAAGATATTTTGAAGAGGTCAAGACAACAAAAAGACTTTACTGGCAACTTTGGAAACGCAGAGAACTTTTACAAAAGTTTAGAGCAGCATTGAATCAACAAAAAAGGAACTTCTCAAAGCATTAACTTAGCAAACTCCAATCCCATCCAATTTTAAATTACTCAAAACTGTGAGAAGAGGGAATTAGTAGAAGAAAGAGAAAGACAGAAAATACTCTGAAAAGAACAAGTATAGCTACCACTCCTGGTTCCAGTGGTGTTCAGCTGATAGAATTTCCAAAAACAGGTAGGGTCAAGACATGTGCTCACTGCATGTCGTGGCTTAAATACCCTTTGGCTTTCATGGGCCCCTCCCCCAGGTAGGACTTCTGGTCATCTGGGCACTCTGGGGCTAAAATGGGGCTCCAGAGGCTAGTGTGGAGCATTGCCTCTGGGGTGCCAGGGATTGGCAGCCACTGCAGGGCTGGGATACAGGCCTGGGGGTGTGTGGGGTGTGCGGAGCACGTCATCCCCTCACCAAAGGCAAGGCCTCACCCGCCTCTTCCCACACGCACACGCCTGAAATGTTTCCAGCAATTCTTCCAGTCTCATAATGTCTTTGCATAGAGAGCCACACTGGTATCAATAGTCTTGACTGGACTGTTATTCAACAATTTATTAATTATCAAGTGTGGTTTTGTTTCTTTACCTATGGTGTGTTCTCCTACATCTGAAGTCTATTCTAATTATATATACAAAAGATTTATAGCTGTCATATTTTCTGCTGTTGCATCTCCTCTTTGAACAAGGTCATTGACTCAAAGACTTCTCATTGAGCTGGTGTCTGTGACACAGTTTTTCCATGCCTACTTTACTCCTTTCATCAAAAATCTGTTTTAGTCTGTCTGTAACATCAATTCCTGCATCAGCATTGACTTGGTTTAAATGTAGATTTAGTCTTCCATCTAAATCCCCTTTCTATTCCTTCTTTCTTCTGCTCTTGCTCATGTCCAGAACTTGGCTGCCAGGCTGCATGCCTCCCTTATCCTGTGTCTCATGCTTCTAAGCTGAAACTAGCTTTCCTTTTTCTTGACCCATAAAATTTTAAAAAAGCTCGTAAAAATAAAGAGTGAGAACAATCTGCATTCAGTGATCTGACTGCATCAAGGTGTATGTTCATGGTGCAGCCCCCACAGTGCTCTCACAAGGTTGATGTGGGTTTGTGTGGTTCCTCCCACTATGCTTTGTGTCTGCAGCAGGACAGCAGGACTCTGGACAGCTCGGCCTGAGTGCTGCCAAGGGCTCCATCAGCATCAGCCTGGATTAAACAGGCACTGTTAAATCTCTGCTGTAGCAGAAAGGAGAAGGCTTCAGAACAGTTGAAAGGGAAAACCTGGGAAATAGCTCTGAGGAGAGGAGGTGTTAAAACTAGGGACAGTTTGGGGAAGGGTGGATGAGTTATTTATGGAAGAGTATTTCCCTGTGCAGAGGAAATCTGACAGACGTGAGGACACATACTGGCAGAGGACATGGAAAAGGGGCTAGTGGAAAGTTGAGTCTTTCCAGATTGACAATTGGTCTGCTGTGAGTTTCCAAAGCGAGCTGTGGGATGTAGTAAAATATGTCAAAAAATCTATACCAGCTTAGGATTTTGAGTTAACTTGAAGTTTATTTTTTGGAGAGAAAGCTGTGCTCTTGACTGCTGGTTTTATTTATTTAGGATTTAATTGCTTGTTAAATTTGACTTGTAGCCACAGCTGATACTTAAATGTCAATTTTGTGTTAGTACCTGCATAGAGTGAGCTTCTTTACAGTCTTTGCAAGGGGTACAATTTTTCGTGAAGAGGGAAAATGATGATAAAAATAAACTCTTCTACTAAAATTGTGGTTTCAGTGTGAAAGAGAAAATATGGTGCATGTGAAATTCTAACTTTAGTCATTAGGCTTTTGTTTGGCAATGGTTTAGATTGAATGAACAGAAAGAATAAATTTTGCTGTCAGCAAATTCAGGATCAACCACTTCTATGATTTGTGGTGTTCCTTGCTTGCTGCGGGTAATTGCATCTTGAAATACTGCATTTCCTTCTGTTCTGAAGTCAGTACATCAGGAAAAAAAACAACTTCAAAGCATCAAGCTGAGAGATTTTTGTGAACAGTGATTACAGCATGTTTTTTGTACAGTAGGATAATTTCTCCCTTTGGATTCAGACATAGTATTCTGGAGTGCCTGGTATTTGTGAATATTTCTATATGGAATATCAACAGTGCTGTGGAAGAGATTTAATTTTACCCAAAGGTTTAAAAATCAGAGGCCAGAAAACATTTTAATCTTTATATTGTTCTGAAAATCCATTTCAACTTCAGAAATGGCCCCCTGCTTGGTATAATAGGACTTAAAGAGGGAATTAAAGTTTATGGAGCATGTATAAATCTTCATGTGGCACAGCTGGTAGGAATAACCTCCATAAGAACATCCAGAGAAGTGCTTTATACTGTGACTAGGGAACTTAGGGCTTTATGTACAGGGTAACAGCAGTGCCATCATACAGACCATTGGTTCATTCAACTTTGATTTAATTTGAATTTTTTTTCAAAAATAATTTTTCTCTGCCACTTGCCTGGTTTGTTGTGCTGACAAAACAAGTGTTACAATTTGTGGCTATTCTACAGCCCTGAATGCACAGCTGTTTCAATACTGTTAGGGCAGTCAAAGACACCACCCCTCTGGCACCAGTGACAGTGTTGAGGCTGCTTGCTGGTGTGACAGTGGCAGTGAGTAGCTCGTATTAGGGCTGTATTTTCTACATAGTGCTTAATTCCCTTGGTTTGTGGTTAGAGCCTTTCCTGGGTACTGTGGTGTGACCATTAGTAACAAGGTGAGGGGATACCACATTGCTAACTGGGTTTGCTTCTGCCACTCTACCACTCTCCCTGCATGGCCTAGATGGGAAAATTTGATTGTCTTGCTGAAGCCAGCCCTGCTTTTCAGTCATGGTCTTAGGTGAGGTTACTGCACCAACTGTTTGCCTTGCTTTTGCGGCACAGACGTTTGAGCCACTTGACAGTCAAGTCCTCAACTGCTGCAGTTTAGAGCATATGGTTGAAGGTAAATTGCCACTGCTTTTGAATTGCTTAAACTTTGTTCACTGCTGCACAGTGAACCATGGCAGTTTAGGAAATGAGTGATGAGCAGTTCAGATGTCCAGGCAGTGTCAACAGCTGAGACCAGTAGCTTCATCAGCTATCTCATCCCTGCTCATCCATCAGGTCACTGGGTACCAAAACTGAGTGGATGTGAATACCTCCCAGTGTGCTCACAGTGCACAGAAATAGCAGGTTACACCAGCTTTACAACATTTAAGCATTGTCTCTGAATGTCTTCTTTTTTCATCTGTAACTACTAAATAAAAAAAACAAACCTTAATAAACCTATGCTGATTTATCATAATTGCATCTATAAATCCATTTCTAATGACTAGATGCATGAATTTCAACAGTCCCTTCCCTAAGGCCACATTAGTCAGTATAAGCTCAGACTGATATGTAGAACAATTTTTTTTCCAAATTCATAAGGAAGTGTAAAAAATTTATGATGTTGCTTTAACAAGGCCCACTGAGATTTGGGATTATATATTTAAACCCTTATTGAAGACAAAAACTTTTCTATGTTTAGCCATGCAGACCAAAGCTGCTCTTCAGCCAGCACTTTAAAAATGAAGAGATTTGAGAAACGTAGGGTTGAAATCATAGAGAAAGGGGTGAGGGATCTTCCCTCTGAATTCCTTTACTGCAAAGCCACAGTTACTGTTAACAAATATAAAATGTAAATTGGAGTGGCAGCAGCTCTTGAATTTTAAGGCCATTTCACTGTTCTAGGAACCAGCAGTGGAAAACTTTAGCATTGTTAGAAGAAAATTACTTGCTACACTGAAGAAAAAGCAGATGAAAGATACACCTCATTCCCTAGTAGGAGGATTAATTCTCCTGTACAATTAATCTAATTTCTTAGTCTCACTCTTCAGCACCCAAATCTCTGTTCTTTCTCTAACAGATAGTTTTTTCTCAGGTATGCCACTATTGCAGCCTCAGTTTAGCATCCCTCTACTTCCTTCTCCTGGGAAACTCTAGGAGAATTAAGTGGAATATATTATGTGAGATACTTTATGTTCAACTCCCTCGTTTTCTTGTTTCCACAGGCTTGGAAATGAAAAATCTGATGTAACATTAGACCATTTAATTGAATCATAAAAATTGAACCTAATATTTTTAGGAAGGATATTTTACAGGAGGCCACAACACAGTTTGCAGAAAGTTTTAAGTTCCACACTTTCAAAGTACCAGAGTTGCTTTTTAGACATTTTCAGTCCTTTTGTAAATCTGTAAATCTTCTGTAAATCTTTTGTAAATCTAAATTCTGTGTATCCAGAAACTTAAATGCATTCTTTCTCTCTCAATAAACTAGGCGTTCTCCTTTTGTAAGGGTTATAGATTTATAAATATGTACACTATTTCATTCAACCTTCCTTTGGGTAAATTTCTGCCATTTTAATTTTCAGTGTTTGTTGTTTTGAATTAATCTTTGCTTCTGATTTCGTTTTGCCATATCTGTAAGACTGTTCCTCTGCCAGCATTCCAGAGTTAGCAAGTGATTCTATTCTGTAGATCATTCAGTGGCATAACTGGAGTGTTGGACACAATGATGTTGCAATCTGAAGCTGAGTTTGCTGCTTCTGTAGACATGTGCAGGTCCTATTGTGCAGGGTAATCTGTCCTCAGCCTGAAACTACCACACACCACAACAAAAATTTGTAACACTGCATACTTGCCATGATTCCTTAAGGATATAAGTTTTTCTAGAAAAGGTAAATTTTATGTTGTCAGTGTTAGAAAACTTATCTGGAATAGTGACTAGGAAAATATGCTTCCTCTTCCTTGCAATGGTCTCCATTCATCAAGCCCTTCTGATAACTAGCTCTGAAAAGCTGTTCAGTGAGGTCACTCTGAAAGTATTTAGATTCACTGGCAGTCCACACAGGGCAGTCTACAGGTAACTGAGCTGCACAGTCCCAGAAAACCTTGAAGAAAAAATGCGAGGCTAAATGTGGCTGGGGATGGTATTGCCGTTTTTACAAGCACTGACACCAAGTGTTGTATCCCGGAATGCAGACACGTAGGTGTTCTAGGTTAATGAGTAAGCTACAGATGCTGATCTTTAAGCAGCATCTGCCTGTACTTTTACACTGTGTAGGTCCAATAGGAATATGTAATGTCTCCTATGCCCCAGATAGTGATGTTTTGTTTCAATAAGTGTTGGGAACATTGGTTTGGAATGTAATTGTATTCACCTTGCTTAATATAGAATGATTTAATCTGGATACAAAGTTCTGCATTTAAGGATGCAGAGTTAGTAAAATAATCTTTAAATCTGATGAAACACCAAATTGTTATTGTCCATCTCTTGAATTGTTTTGCTGTCGTGAGGTCTTTTTTTCCTTTTTCTGCAGCATCTGTGAGGTTTGAGATTTTGTTAATAATGAGTATTGCAGTTCATCACACATGACATAGTTGCTGCTACTCTATAGATGCTTCAGTCAGAGTTATTTGGAAATCATCTGGTAGCTGTTTTACGCAAGCAAACCAGGTATTTTTGGACTGACTTCATAATGTCTCAGTGAATGAAGGAGGACTTCAAACAAATGAAACTGGAAAGCAAGTCAATCACGGATGAAACTAGGAGCTGAAATAACTCAAAATAATTATTGACATTGCATTTGTGATGCTTAGAGTTATTATAAGAGATTAAGAATAGTAAGTACTTTTTTTTTTAAATTTTGGACATTTCATACTAATTTCTTTTGAAATAGATATTCTAATAAAATTTCTTGCTGAGGTACTGCAGCTTGGTTCACTGCCTCTGTTTTCATTATGAGAACTTCTACTTCTCTTTGCAAGCTAAATTATCTTTACGGTCTCCAGCTTGAAGTTTTTTTAATCCCCTTTCTCTTAGAATAATTTGCTCATCTGAGAATTGAGTGGGTGAACTGAACTGAATTAAATGCCATTTCAAATTACATAGGTCTTCTCTTTCTTAAGCATCTGACCCTCAGTGGGTCTGGGCATACTGCTCATGAGGTTTCTGGAATCTTTTGTACTGAACTAGTTCAAGAATTTAGTTTTTGTATTTGATCTGCCTTGCCACTGTTTAGAATGATGGTTTTGGATTTTTTGATTGCCTCTTTATCAACCTTTCACATTTTACATGGTGGAAAATAATTCTCAGGTACTGAACATAGCATTTGTACATAGGGAAACTTTCTGTGAAGTGAAGGGCCCTTGTATTTGTGATAGGATGCCTGACACCAAGTTTTTTATGTTCGCCAATATAACACCTCATTTTGATGATTTTTAAATAAAGATTATAGTTCCATGGAGAGATGTAAAGGCACTTTCAGGAGAGTAGTGTTATCAATAACACCTGGTTATTCAAAAGTTTAGACCTGGCAATATTTTTTGAAAAGACATTTATGTCTTCCTGCTGAGTCTCCTATGTTATGATTGGAGTTTCCAAACTTGGGAGGGGAAGGAGGAAGGAAAGAGTCTGTAAAATCATTCCTGTGTGAGAGTTTCGTTACCTAGGAGACAGCAGAGATATTTTGAGTTTTCTCTGGACCTTCTACCTAGTGTCATGGTGCCTAGAGGGGTTGAGAGACAGCCTATTGTCTCAGCCTTCAGGTGGGAAGCTCAGCTGCACACAGGAGATGCTGGCTAATGTGAAGACAGGGAGAAGAAGGTGCTCTGCATTTATGACCCATCACTAGGATCCCTTGATAAGATTCTGTAAGTTCTTGAGGTTGGTTTATGGAAATAATATACTGAGGCAAATATGTTTTATTTCTCTGGGAAAATGAAGTGTTTGTGATAGTACTTGGACTTGGTAGTGTTAGGTTAACAGTTGGACTGGATGATCTTAGACATCTTTTCCAATCTAAATGATGCTATGATTTTATATTTTCAGTCTGTCTTGCCAGTTGCCTCCACCCTCCTTCTTCTGCCCTGATTTTTAAGCACATTTGCTTTATTTGGACAATTTTGGAGATAAACCTTTTGAATTACACTTTTCCCACGATATCTGTAAAGCAAGTGCTCATCTAGAGGAACACATTATTAATGCCCTTGATGAGAAAAACTACAGGTTGACAATGACAGTTGGAAGAAGAGTCTGCTGAGGAAGGTGGACAGTCCAGCAGACATCACTAGTCCCTTAAGCAGACTTCCTTAAAATGGAATGATTCTTTTAAGTGTGAGCTGTCTGGAATTACTTTGCATTTACTAGGTTAACCATGCTGATGTCAGCAGGTGTACTTCTACCTTTCAGGAAATGAGCATTATTAGAAGAGGCGTACACCCATTTTCCAGGGCAAGTGGCCTTTAATACACTTATACATATCCAATGTGTTGATAGGTTAAAAAAAGAGATGTAACTTGAGAGTTCAAGTACTTGGTTCATACATGCTGGGAAGAGAGGCATTTTACTTTGATGGTGTTGCTGCTCACGTTTGATATTCCCTGCAATATTATTAAAGATGGCACCAATCAGGCTGTTAGCATAGGTCAGTAGCACATTGCTGTGTCCTCTGCATCCATCCCAAGCACAGTAGTCTACAGTTACTGTCATACATTAGGGAAATTATGAGCCATCTGTTCTAATT
>VZTN01009055.1:214808-232105 GCA_013400515.1 Erpornis zantholeuca | reverse complement strand
TTTTTTTTCCAGTTGTCTTGAACCCACATAGTGCATAGGGTGCACTTATGTAAAAGCACCAAGTCTCTCAGTTTGTCTCCCTCATTAGGGAGTACTGTGGGCTCTGAAGAACATGTTTGCTTTGCTTATAGTAGTTGGTTTAGCTAGATAGAAATGTCATATGATTGAGTTTATGCTCATATTCTCCCAGGTAAACACCACTTGATTAGCTGGTGTATGTTGCTGCATTCCATCAGCAGCTTTTTCCTGTGGAGTTGCTAATGTGCATTTCTTCTCAGTAGTAAGACAGTGATTTTCAGGAAAACATCTGCAAAGAATGCTCCAAAACTGCATTTCGTGCAAGGCACCTGAGGGTAGGTAAGCCAGAGTACTCTGAATTGAAAATATACTGACCAACAAATGGATGGGGACATTAAATTCCATATTTACTATTATTTTGCACCTTGAACTTGCCAGATNGTGTTCTCTTCTTGACTCACAGCATGCTCTGAGTTTGGACCATTTTCCTGAGTATGTTTTACTACGTCTTACTCTTTGAAAGCCCGATTGCTAAATCTGGCTCACGTTTCCCTCAAATACTTGCAAGGTCAATAGCTAGTGGTGAGATTTTATGTGCCACAAAATTGGTCCAAAGTAGATGCAGCCCCACAGTGAGTTAGAGAACCTATGTAGAAGTTATGAATTTTCTTTGATACTCAGGGTCATTTTTTTTTTGTGTCAGATTGTGAAGTTAGAATCTCAAGACTTCTTTGCAGTGTAGAAAAGTTGAATATTTTCTTAAGGAAGAACAGTATTATTTCTCTTGTTAACCTCACTTTCCTCAAGCTAATCTTATCTCCCTCTTACTTCTTTCAGCCAGCATACCAAGCTGTGCTGTGATATCTGGGAATTGTCTGAGAGCTGATGGGCTGAGTTGTCCTCTGTGGATGGTCACTCTCCAGAGGAGCACTATCAGCCGATCTACCACTTCCAGTAAACAGAAAGCTAACAATAAAGATTATGGAAAAATGCTTCTAAAAGCAATAGGGATAAAGAAGAACAATGAGAAATGATCTAATAAAGCAGTGACTTCCCACAACCATTTGTGTAAATGTTGTCAAAGGGCAAGTCACCTAAACTGTGCAGTGAAAGGGCAAGTCACAAAAACTAATTCCTAGCATGTTCCTGGAGTAGTAAGTGCTAGGATACACAGGTTTGTTTGTAATAAGGGAATACACTGGAATAATTTCAGGAAATACTAGTAACTGAGCAATTAATAAACAAGATTTGCAATATCATTAGGATAAATGTCTTTATGCAAACATTATTTCCCTGAAATAAACCAACAGCCACAAAAGAAAACTCCCTAGCTCAGTGCCAGGGCTGTACTAGCTGGACTATAACATGAGGAGGCGTCTCCAAAAAATCCTTATATCAAAACACAATAATAGCATCAGGGTACTAATGTAAGTTGTGATGATTTGAATAATGCTTGGAGTTCTGAAAAGTTTCTCTACAGAGAGGGTGTTGATCTGTGGAAACACTTTCCCAGGATCCAGAACCTTAGCATACCACCTCCAGTTTCCAAACTCTCTAGCTGTGTTTGAAGGTACCTGCACAGTGCTTTGTTTAGACTTGCTGATTTCTGAAAAAGAGAGCCCCTATTTTGCTAGCTTCACCTAAATTTGCCTGCATCACCAGATTGTAGAAAAAAGAATGAGGAGGGAGCATATAAAGGTAAATTTCTAATTGTGTGGAGAAATGAAGTTACCAAGTGATAAGGAAGTGTAAAACTCCATTCTGGATTACAGTTAACAAGACTCCTTGGTTACTCGTTACTTAGTGCTCGTCATCTGGCTTTAAGTGCTCCTCCTGGAACATTTATAGAATCATAGAATCATATAATGGTTTGGGTTGGAGGGGACCTTAAGGATCATCTAGTTCCAACCCTGCTGTGGGGGGGACACCTTCCACTAGACCAGGTTGCTCAGAGCCCCACCTAACCTGGCACTCTGAACCAGTCAGGGCTGCCTTTTACTGGGCTTGGCCACTTGTGTAGTCTTATAAAAGAATCCTGCTTTCATTCAATATAGACATAGTATTTGTGACTTAACTGGAGGCTTGTACCTTCCGATAACGAAAATACTTCAGAGTCTCTTCTAAACATCTCACCTTCCTGTCCTAGTGGTCACTTGGGGTTTTTTGTACTACCTTTAACAACTTTTCCAGATCCATGTGGCACAGTATAAATGTCCAATAAGATACTACATATTATAAAGGCAGTTAATGTGTGGGAGGTTTTTGCCTCTGCCCTTTTTTATGGTCTCAGACATGCTGGAAATCGTAAGTGATGCTCTCCCATTAGCAGAGCCAGAGGGTGCCTTTCTTTACCATGTAAAGCTCCCTTTGTCAAGATGACTCACTCTGGTGAGGTCTGAGAACAGACATGGTGTTCTGGTAATGGTAATCTAGATGTGATATGATTGTCTTCTAATCTGGAAAAAAAAAAAAAAGAATGAGAGAAAATGCTTTTTTTACAAAGATGAAGGCCCCTCTGATGTTCTGTGCATTATGGACCTTGCTTCTATGTATCAAAGCAGAATTGGATTCTTATATACCCACAGATAAATTAGGAAGAAGGAAAAATGTAAATAGTAGGAAAGACAAAAGCAAAGAGTTGAAATTCAAGTGGCCAATTTCAGACAAATGGAGGTAAGAAAGTGAAAGTACATCCACTCTTTGAAAGAAAGATGTATAAATTATGCTGTGGGACATCTTCCAGAAGAACTAATGGGGTGCTATGTTCAAAAAGTGTGTATGCAAGCTTATATGTAAGAAGCAAGACTTTACAGACTTTGGTTTGGAAGACCCTAGAGAATGATAACCATCCAGGATGACACAGATATTGTGAAGAGAGTATTTTCTCCATTTTCACCATGCTGGAGTCATGATTGGGGTCATGACTGCTGTCCCAAGTGTTTAAAAAAATGTAGCTATTTCTAGAAAGTACCTTAAAATAAGCAGTGGTTCAGTCAGAAGAGCTGGAGGAATTTAAAAGTGCAAGCTGATGCTGAGATTGTTTATTGAAGTTTTGAAGTCTTGGACAGAGAAGAGTAGCAAGCATTGTCTTCCAATGTGATGCACTCAGGTCTCCTGAGAATAATTGGCATTCATCTTACCCAGGGATATCTGATCCTACCTACCCAGACAAAGTTATTAAAGTAACTGGATCACTGATCAGTCTGTCTGTTTGTACATTATGGAAGAAATAAGCCTGAACTATAGGAAGCAGAATAATCTTGTGGTTTTAGTAAATCTTGTTGAACTAATCTTGTTTTTCAGCATGTGATAGTGGGAACAGTTTATAGGAATATGGTTCTGGAATGTTGTTTTTATGAGAAACTCTAGAAATCTTAACTTTTTAATACATCTAAAGAAAGAAGCTGTATAAAATGAACTGGCATTGAGTTTTACTGTTAGTGAGTTCCCAATGAGCATCATGAACATTGGTTTTGAAAATCATCCCTGACCTCCTGTCTCTTCTTTCTAGAAACAAAATAAAAAGTGGAGGCATTATATTCTACACAGAATACTCTATGTGTAAAGTCATTATATAATGGGAGATTACCAGTGACAGATGAAATTTTGTTCAGAAGTAATGAAACTTCGAATTAGAAACATGAGTGAATTTTTCTAAAATAAGTTAAGTTTTCTTTCACATTATGTATCTTTTTGAAAGATATTGGTGTTATGGTTAAGGCACTTTATCTAAATACACTGGTTTTTTTTGTAAAATGCACTGATCTGTGACTTTGACGGGGAAAACACAAAGGGGATTTTTTATCACAGTGATATGACACATTTTAATACTTAATTGAAACTTACAGTTTAGATATATTTTAAGAAAATTAAGAATGTCCTTTTTTTTAAACTCTATAGCCTTGCTGATGCATGGGAAAATGATATGGGAGTTCATCCTTTAAAGTTTCCATCAGAAACATGTTTGGAATTATTGCTGATACTGGGTTTGAGTACCGCATCTCTGCCACCTTCACTTCGCTGCATGAACACTTTTCAGGTAAGGAACAGCTTCTATTTTGGTATAAAGGTGTTACTTTTGGAAAAAAGAGATCTGTGGGGCCCATGAACCCTCTGAGAGGGTTTGTCTTCTGCAGTTTCATGAGTCTGCATTGTATTGAAATACAGACCAAGAGAGAAAATGCCGCTGGATTTTTAAACAGTGTATCACTGTTTTAAGTGATGAAATTTCAAGAAATTTCATCAAACTTAGGCTGGAGTAGCTAGAATCATTATTAAAAAATCTGGTGTGTTTAAAAAAAAAAAAAAAAAGAAAACCCTCAGCAAAAAAATAGATTTCCAGTGGGGAAAACATTCTTCTGTATAGAACTTCCAAAGTACTATCCAAAGCAATCGTAGAAATTTTCCAAAGAAAACATTGTTGCAGGCATGTTAAACTGTGATTTGTATTCTTTTTGTAACGTGCCTGGAGAGTGCAGTTTTTACAAAAGCAGTAGAGACAACTGAATTCATGGTGATATGACATAGCAACTCAGCCTTTTTATGATGTTTCTGTCTTCCCCTGTTGCGTATTGATGCAAATCTAAAGTAACCAGCTGTTGAGCAGGAAGTGGACTGAATCTGTGTTTGTTCTGGCAGCTACAAAAGAATCATCATCTTAGTAGGATTGACTGTCCTTAACAGTTTCTAATGTGAAATCAGGTAGCTTCTATTTGTCTGTATTTCCTGTTTGTAGTTAAGGCACATCTAATTAGTGTTCCTGAGTTATGTTTACTGAAAAATAATCTTTTTGTAGATTTTTGGAACAAAAAACCCCATAATTGCTAAACAAAATCAAGTAATTGATTTTAATAGAGTTACACTGATGTATAACTGCTTGGAAACAGGGAATCTGTTTATGGTGATCACTTGGGTACAGCAGCAGCCACTGCCACTTTCAATATGTTATTTTAATACCCACAGTCATAATTATTACTGGGTTGTACATTAAGAGGCCATAAAATTGAAGAATCTTCTGGATGCCAACAGATTGCAACTATTACAAATCTCAAGGATTGGCCAGTACTAGTTATCCATGCAGTTGAATAGTCCATGTTTCTTATTAAGAAGTGAACATTTTGGTTGTCTAATCCAAGAGGATGTATTCCTTGCCCATTACATTACCAGTAATCTGTGGTAAAGTCTTCTCTGCTTTACCCATGGCAGGTTAAATAGGAGTCTCTTCCTGTATGCCAAGGCTGTATGTCCTGTATTGTTTCTGTGCATACTCAGTCCCACATTGTGTATTCAGAATTCCCTTTGATTTGTGTGTAGGGTAGAGGTAGGAAGTGATAGATGTCTGTCAACTGGTGTTTTTACCTTGGAGTACACAAAACATCAGACTTCTTTTTTTCCTTGTTGGGCTCTGCACGATTGTGCTCGACTGTGCCTGGGTAATTTTAGCTTTGTGAGGCTGTCTCTATAAAGAAACCATTGCCTTACAGGTACATGGTGCAGGTCCTGGAAGCAAGGGTTATATCAGCTGTGGGCTGGGAGGTCTCCATGCATCCCCTGGAGACCCTTTGACCATGGCCTTTTAACCCCAGGTTTCTGTGGAACAGATGAAAGCAATCAGAAGTTTGCTAAGCTCATTTACTGAGCACTGACCTGCACAGATCGTGGTTTGCCTGCCTGTATGCCAAAGTTGGTCATGTGACAATGTCCTGTCTTTCAGAGCAACACACTTTGTGGTTTTTGAAAAGCCCAGGTTCAGAAACCTGCTCTGCCAAGATAATGTTCAGTTTTGCCAAGTGGGAGGAAAGGAAAGTGGCTCTGATAAAATTCTGTGACTCCAAGTGTCACTGTCCTTGGCAGACAGCCAATACCACCAAGTGTTTGTCCTAGAGGGCAAATACTGTCCAGTAAAATATTGTTTTATTTATTTTTACCCTTATAAACCTTGTTTGGATCTCAGTGAGTGAATCCATAGAGCAGAAACAAAATTTTCCCAGGCTTTTCACTGATACTTTATAATGGTCTGCCAGCCTTACAATTTTATTTTTTTTTCTTGCTTGCTTTTTCATGTTCAGCAAAGACTTGAATTACAGATCCTAGTTTTTCTGTATTTTTCTTGGAAAAAGTTGGCAAGATCTGAAGAGAGCTTGAATAGTGATACTAAATTGTGCTATTGCCTGTGCATGCTGCATCCAAAATAGTGAAGGTTGTGAGCCAAAAAGGGAATAATAAAAGGGTACTAATTGAAAACTGGTATTTCGTGTATCTTAATGAAGTAATAATAAAATGACAAAACTAGTTAAGCTTTATTTTGCAGTAGACCTTAATCTGGCAGTTGTCTAGAAAAATTTAAAGCATTTTAATTCTACATTACAATTAAACTGGTATTTAAACTGAAAATAATTGCAGAGTTCTCTGTTATTTACATAGTGGAACAGTGGCAGTCTTGCTCAACAGGGCCCAGGCTCTTGCAACTAAATGCTGGAGTAATTAGAAGGAATGACCCCAGAAAGTGCCAGAGTTTTCTCCTTTCATATATATGTGTTTCCACTGTTGGACACATGGTGGGGGGCTAAATGGACCACTGCTTTCTAGTGATGCTTTTCTTTATGTTTTCATACAGTATTTAGAAATGTATCTAACAGGCAGCTCTAATTAACTATCTAAAAGTCAGTTTAACTCCTGATACCCTGTCAGGATGGTTTTTAAAAATCCAATTTTTTTTAATTAGGTAACCAAAAAGATCTCACTGACACCCATGTTTTTTGAGAATGTATTTGCCCTCTCTCCCAATTATATTACAATACTGCAGTGTTGACAAGCCAAAATTTTAGTTGGTATGCATCTGACTTGGATGATGCTTAGGCTGTAAAAAGCACAGAAAGGAAATCTGCTTAGTTGCTAATAATCTGTAATAAACTCTGTTCTGCCTTGTGCTCTAGAAGTACTCTCTGGGACTAGCTTAGCAGACTCTGTATCAGTGCTGAGACATAAATTACATTTTATTTTCCATTGGTGTGCTACTGCTTAGTAACATAATATTTGAAATCACTTTTCAATTCTGTTTTGACCCTGTAAAGATCTTTCAGTGTGATTTACGTTGCTAGAGGAGCCTGGAAGAAAAAAGCAGCAGCAGACTGTGCTACATAGCTCTCTGCTGAGTTTAAGGTGCTCACTAAAGTCAGCTTATAAGTTTCCCAGGCTATTGATCCTAGGTACTAGGTTGTCTTTGGCTCATCTCTCATTTTACCTGTACAGTTGCAGTGACAATTTTTCAGTGGATTATAGAGAGTTAAATCTTAGCAAGCTTGAGTCTGTAAACTCTGTAGGACCAAAGTGGATAGACTATTTCTTGCTGGTTGATGGCAGCTCCCAGATTTACTGGAGAACTTGGTTTTTCAGCCCTCACTTGCACCTTCCCAGGCTTGTAATCCCTCACCCATGCTAAGGATGTCTCAGATCAAGGTAATAGGATTGACTGAGACACTTGATACTTACCCTGGAGCAATGAGAAAAGCAGTAAGAAGGGAGAGAGGAGTTTGCTATTAGAAAAGATTAATATTTTTTAGTTTGCTTTTGCTCTGAGCATTGTTTTGCCGCTTTCTCTTCAGCTCCATTACACTTCACGGAAAGCTGTGCTACCTTATTACACACTCAATCTATATGGCTGTCCACCCACCTAAACTGTCAGCCCTTTGCTTTAGGAATGGTTGGGCTTTACTTTGTGTATTATTCTTAATACTTGCAAACACTTGTAGCTAGCACCCACTTGAGTTATCTTGTACTTTATCACAGAACTGCTCAGCTGCTACTTCTCAGCACAGTCTAGGAGAATGTGTTGGTATTTCAGAGCCTACAGCACAAAACAGTTAACACAGGGAGATGCTTTAAAGTGACAAGTAATCTCTGCTGTGTTTTTCTAACCTTATCTCTTCTTTCTCTGGATTCAAGCATAGTGAACAGAAAATGTCCTGGATATTGAATTCTTATGATGATATATGGGGCTGTTGAGCACATTTTCTCTCACTGCCCTTTTTGTGGGAAACCAGGCGTTTTACTTCCCCTATCAAGGCACTATTCATAAGGCCACAGACTGTAAACAACAGTTTTCAGAGTTAAACAGATCATGGTTTTCTTTTTACTTTTACAGTTGCATGAAATTGAAGGAAGATTGTGATTAAGAACTGCTGAACTGTTTCAAAATTTTGCTTCAAATAGCTCTTGATAGTTTTTGGAGCTGCACCCACTGCCTGAGTAGCTTTCAGCACACTGTCTGCTTTGGTTAAGAGAAGTCAAGCCACTGTTTAAGAAAAAACAAAAAAATGTTCATTCTGCCATTGCAGTAAGAATTCCTAGTGGTGTCTCTGAAGGAAAAACTCATTTGCCGTTATTTTGCTTTCAAAAAAGGAAGAAAACCCAAGGTTTCTCATAGAACAGCCTGTCAAGTTCTCTGTCATTTAGTCTCTTAATATAGCACAGGAAACTTGTTAAAGGCAACACGTTTAGAAATACAGAATGCTCAGAAAATATAAGAATGAATAAATACAGAATCCATTATAGTTTAGTGGCTCTAGTATATGCATATCAAAAGGGTCACGGAAAACAATTTCCTGATGTCTCTCAGATCAATGCATGGTCCAAACTAAAGTGTTCCTTGATATTTGCTGGTTTTTAAAATTGATATTTTTATTTGTATGTGTCTCTATATATATGAAAAGCAATTTCAAAATCATTTATTGCAAGAAGTTAGCTGAAGATAGCAGATGCACCTGTGTCTTCTGAAAATGCTTTTTGAAGCAGACAGCTGAGTAAAAATCAGAGAAGTCTGTTCAGTTTGGCTTTTCCATTTCTTCTGGGCGTTTGGAGCTAGAGAAGATGCACATATTCTTTTAAGCTGGATTCCACTCCTTTGGAGCACTGTCAAACAGCAGCAAAGACAAGACAAAGATACAAGAAAAGAAAATACAAAGAATGAAGGAACAGCTTTCAAATATTGTTTCTTTTATTAAACTATCCCAGAAAGGAAAAGTAAATAAGTGCATTTATGCAGTAAAATGGCGTATTATCGCTTTAAACATTTTTTAAAATCACAGGCTATTACTTGCCTAGTGAAGATCTCCCACAAAATTAATTATAGGTCTGAATATGTATATTCTATAGTATTTCACAGACAAAGGATGATTTCCTAGATACTGTATGAATTTTAAAAAAAATGTTTCTTTTAAGCTTATGACTGCTCTAAAACTTCTGCATTAACATGGACAGTATTATGAAGCAACCACTGCAAATACATTGCAATCTCTGTTTAAATAGAGTAATTTTTGTTTTCCTTAGCTGACTGGTTCTACATAATGTACACTACAGTGAGCAAACACAGAGTAGTTACTGCCAGCCTATTTTGGCTGCTCTGATTTTACCCATTTTACCCATGATTTTTTTGATTTTTGCAGGTTAGTATAAAACTTCCTGCTATGTGCTTTTTGTAGTTTTGACTAACTCAGGATGCCAGGATGACACATAACTGATTTGTTTTCTGTTTTGTTTCTGATCATTATTTGTAAATTTTTAAGTTTCATTTCAAACAATTTCTTTTAAGTAAGAAAAAAGTACCCAAACCATATATATGAAACAGATGTAGCTATGTAAAATGTGCTTACAAATATTTCATTGGCTTTTAAATAAAAGAACTTATAACGTATATATTTGGGAGGTGTTTTATGTTTGTCTGCATTTAATAAGAGCCATAATAAATCTATTGAAACACTGCAAAATAATTAGGAAAGAGTTACAAAATTATACTGAACAAATGCTGCCAAGAGCAAATGATAGTAAGAGAGTTAGCATTTCAATGGCAAATCTGAATACTTCGTTGCAGAATTATAGAGATTTCTATATTCAATTAAGAATTTTATTTTTTGCCTGCTGCTTAATTGTTCCATATTAAGTTGATTTCTGTTATGTCACTCAGGTTATCTTACTTGGTGTTCACTGTAAGCTATCTTTTAAAAGTATCTCTGTAGCCTTGAGGTATATGTCTTGGACATTGAGACTATCCATTTCTTTTGTTGCTAACTTTTGGGGCCTCAGTCTCAGAGAGAAAATTTTTTTAATTGAACTATAATTAGTATTTTTAAGTCTTTGTTGAACCTGTACCAAAAATGTTTCATACTGATTCTGCATAAACTTTATTAAAGCATAATGTCTCTTGGCTGAGAACTGTACAGCTCTGTATATGCAGGAGCTTATTGAACAATGTCCTGTATGTCCTTATGTGTCCTTATATGACTCACCTATATCTGCAGCACAGGCTCACATTTCTAGGATAATGAAAAGTAAAACCAAATCTTGAAAATATTTACCCCCAAGTCCTCCCTTTTCAGATTGAACTTTTTTCTCAATTCTTTGACAGCTCCTCCTAGTGGTTCAAGGATACTGAGAATGGGGGCCGTGGTCAGTTCATCACACGCTGTCTCTGCTGCTCCTTCCTTCTCAGGCAGAGGACTCTCACTCATTTCCTCTGCTTCAGCATGGGTTCCCTCCCATGGGTGACAGTTCTTCATGAACTTCTCCTCCTGCCCACAGGCTGCAGTTCTTCATTAACTGCTCCAGTGTGGGTCCCTTCCATGGGGTGCAGTTCTTCAGGAACAGGCTACTACAGTGTGGGTCCTCTATGGGGTGACAAGCCCTGCCAGCAAAGCTGCTCCAGTGTGGGCTCCTCTTTCCATGAATCCATCCAGGAGCCTGCTCCAGTGCAGACTTCCCACAGGGTCACAGCATACTTCAAGCATCCAGCTGCTCTGGTGTGTGTTCCTCCACAGGCTGCAGGTGGGTCTCTGCTCCCCCTTGGACCTCCATGGGCTGCGAGGGAACAGCTGCCTTACCATGGGCTCCACCAGGCACTGCAGGGGAATCTCTGCTCCAGTGCCTGGAACACCTCCTCTCCTCCTTCTTCACTGATGTGCTCAGCCTTGACCAACTGTGGGTCTGTCCTGGAGCCAGCTGGCATTGGCTATGTCAGACATGGAGGAAGTTCTGGCAGTTTCTCAGAGAAGCCACCTCTGCAGCCTTCTGCTACCAAAACCTTGTCATGCAAAACCCATACAGTCATTTGCCATTTAGATGTGAATGTACAATTGCAGGGATCCAGTTTAGATGGTCTGGCAATAGTCTGTGGACAAACTTTGAAAGGAGTGAAGGCAGAGCTAATTAGGAATGAAAAAGGCTGATTGGTGTCACTCTTTTTATTCCCCAGTTTTCATCTGTTGTGAACTTTCTGATTTTCCAAAGTAATTCTGATTGAGTAGTTGTGTAGGTAATGTACTATTAAACAGAAACTGAGAGTTTGTCTTTATCAATAGGCACCACACTGTGGAAAAGACAAATACTTGTGTTTTATGTACCTGAATAAAAACATAAAGAACAGTCTTATGGGCTGTGTGATGTACTTCTAGAGTGTCCATCCCTGTTCATTAATCGAGGCTGTTGCCTTTGTGACTGAAAAACAGGCTGTGCTCAAAAGATAAATTTAGAGCTGTGCATAACCAAATACTGCAATACCTGTTCAACATAGTTTGTATAATGCTGCTTCCCTCCAAAACCGTGGCATCTCTAAATTAATCATAGCTCTATCCAGATTATAATTAATAGTTCAACTTATGTGAAGTGCAAATGTCAATGTTGTAGCTAAAAATGCGTAGAAATCACATTATCAGCTACAAAGACCTCTTTTGTTTTAAAAATAATACTGAGTCATTGGATAACAATGATTCTATAATGGAAATTTTCCTTAGAAGTTCATGTTGTTATGCCATGTGTTTTGTGAATGTGTGTTGTTATGGAAAGCTACAACACTATTCATTTCCATTAAGAGTCTGGATGGAAACTTTAAAGCTACTCAAGGAGTCCAGAAAGCTCTGCAGAAAAAAGGATGCATTTACAAGAATGATTCTTAGTAGGTTTAAAAGTGCTTTAAAAACGGATGGATCCAACTCCCTTAGATTTCAGCCATATGCTGGAATAGATATGATCACAGATTACAAGATTTTGATGAATCCTGAGGGAGGTTGTCAATAAGTTCTAGGATTTTATTAACAGACAGGTCAGCTTGCCAAGGCACTTAGAGCAGCTCAGTAGTGTTATATGTTGAAGAGTTGGAAATGGTAATAATGTCTTCAAGGAGACAAATGGACAAATATACAGAAGGCTGTAAAGCCAGAGCATAATAATTGAATCGATGACTTGACTATGATAAAGTACATGGTGGATGAAAAGGCAGAAGGCTGTTAAGTTCTCTTCTTTTTATTGTCAGTTGAAAATGAGTCTGGAATGGATCTTTTGGTGTAGAAGTCAGTAATGCCTCCAGTGAGAAACATACAATTTCCCTTCCATCAGAAGCAGAAGTCCATCATTCTGTTGCAATGTCAGTAAAGAGAACAGTGTGCCCTAAATCTTTGTGCTTAAATCATAGGTCTGTTCCAGGGGTGGTGGCTGATGACACATGGTAGTGCTTGAAAGCTTCTGCTTCTTAAAGAAGAAAACTCTGTTTGGGTTTTAGGAAATCTAGAAACATCACATGGGGAACAGGTCAGATCACTGTCTGCCCAGGGGCAGGGAAAGACCTGAAGGGAAGTGTAAGAGGTACAATAGACCAACTCCCATTTTACCAGGCTGGTGATGTTCCCTTTGACATACACCAACGCAGTTCTGACTGGCCAAAAAAAGGACAAGATTATTTCCTTCGTCTCTAAGTTGTTTGCTGCTTTGACCCATAAAAAAGATCAGTTGTGTGAATATTTGTTTGTTATAGCTCCACTACATTTGAATTTAAGGATGCTGGTTTACACATGGGAGGTATCTCAGCCTAAGCATTTTATAAAGCTCCTAAGATAAGCTTTGGAATATTCCCATGGGAAGAAAGCAAAGGGCAAAAGGATGCATAAGCATTAACACAACCTACTGAAGTAAGGAGACTGTTTAGCATCCAATAGAAAGCTTTTATGCCTTGAGGTGAAACTTGGCAACCTTTTAGCAATGTGTAGAAAAACTTGCAGAAACCTGAAGATGCTGTAGCTGAGTGAGATCACAGGGAGTCTTGGTTGGGCAGAATGTGATTGCTGTTTGGACTTTTGCCAGACATTTTGGGTAAAGTTTCTTCATCTGTCTCCCAGAAGCTTGACAAGTAAAATAGGAAGTGATTCTACCTTATGGAAAAAAGGGAAAAAAAACCCAAAACAACCTATATAGCTAATGTAAACTATAAAAGCATGGCATATAGAGAAAGAGACTATTTTAAAACATCAGTTCCCAGTCTCTGTTACTTTTGTGTGCTGTGGCATTGTGAATTGATGAAACCAGACCCGGGAGCTATATTTCTTCTGTTGCTTTTAGTGAGCTTGAGTTTTATATGGAAAATAGAAGAAGTAAAAGTATTAAGTACCTTGGCTGCATGGAAAAGGATCTTGTCTGAAAACTTGTACAAGTGAAGGTGTTATTTCAATTGTACTGACTATTTTGGCTACTCAGTCAACTTCCAGCTTCTTTCAGAATGCTTGGAATTTTTAAATATTATCCTGAAAATGACTGAACATTGTACTGTTCAGACGTTCTCACTTTCTGTGACTGGTACTGCTGACTCTAGTTCTGCTTCTTATCAGTAACTATATATCTGCATAATTCAGTTTTAAATAGAAGGTTTTGTTGCTGTTGATGCTCCAGTCTTTGACACATTTTCTATTTTCATATGTCCCACCAAATTAAAAGAAGGCTATTTTTGTGTAATGGGGGGTGACTAGCTAACATACATCTTTCTTAACTCAGAGAGCCTGCTGCTGACTTTTTATTTAATGTTTTCATACAAAGTCTATTTCATTTATCTTTTGCCAGATTTTCAGAAATTAAATTTTAGGGTGGTCTTGTTTCCCTCTTTATTAGACACTTTGGGTTTTATGCACTGACGAGTTTCTATGTTGCCATCTCATTCTTATTAGATACAAATTTACTTTGTTTCCATGCCATTTATGAGCAGACAGCTCTGTAATTCTTGCACTTTCCCCCTGTTTAGAAACTAACTTTTAATGCTTACAGTAATCTAATTTATTTGCCTCTTTTCAGCTAAGATGGAAATGCTGAGGCTGGGAGGGGAACAACCGGGCTTTATATACTTCTTTGTAGCAAAGTAGAATCAACTGTACTTCTTAAATTAAAAAAAAAAAAAAACCAAAACCCTTCATATTTCAGTTCACCTTCTCTGCTTCCACAGACAGGGAATGCATTTTCAGCTTCATTTTTGTAGAAATGAAGTGACTAGTGACTAGTTAAATTAATCAGAAGTGTCTATTCTGCCTGATTGTCCTGGGGATATATTCCATTAAGTGACTGCTTTTTCTGTTTTAAGGTAGGATGTATAATGTGACTAAATAGTGTCTCTAAAACTTACTGTATTCTGTTCTGTAAGCTTTTACTTGTCTGAGCTATATGGCTCAGTGCTAAGGTTGATTTTGAAAGAGCTGGTGAGTCTTATTCTACATTTTTTAAGCCACTCCTGTGTGAGGAGTTTGAGGAGAGACCATTCTCCTATTTGCCTGGTAATTAGATCATCTTCTGAGGACTCTAGCATTCAACAAGGTTGTATCCACAACACTAGATTTAGATGAAGCAGAGCTACAATTCCACCTGGAAATGATTGTGCTCCTGTAATTTAGTTAAAATGAGCTGTCAGAAGTGAGACAGTGTTTACGTACTTTTAAGTGTAACGCAGAAGCTGGAGAAAACCCTGGTGACACTTTGTAGCTAATCATTTTGTGTAAGCCTTTCCTGCAAAGGCAGAGCATGCATTCCTAATACAGAACAATGAAGAAGTCAAGTGGAACTCTTTTACAGCAATACTGATACTGGTTAAAGTACTGATACTTATTAAAGTGCAGTGTCACTGTTGGATTATACTCCTTTCCCAACCTGCATTCACATAATTTACAAAGCAGCTGAATGCCTGATTAAATCTTCCAAAATGATTCTTAAAACAACCTTGTAATATTTTTTTACAACAAGGTAATCATCTTGAAGAAGATGCAAGTCATGGAAAAAAGAATTTCATGTAAAGATATTATTTTAATCTCACATATTATTCTGTTTATGCAGAAGTGACTTGTCTGTCAAGTTCTAGCCATTCCAATAAAATTGCCAGGACTTTGGATTACCTAGAGTTCTCATTCAATGAACAAATACTGAGTGTTTTTTAAAGTTAAGCAATCATTTAGGGTGTCTACCTGGAGACTTAAGAGCCTGTTTCTCATCTTGTAATCTTAAAAATTCTAGTCGTGGTCCCTTAGTGGTGGGAGCTTTGCTTTAATTAGTTTGCGTGGTATTGCAGAAATGCACCTGAAGCGTTTGTGGTGGTAGCTCAACATTGTAAGCAAGGACCAGAACCTTTTGAAGTTAATATCAAAACTCTCTTTGGCTTCAGTGGTGCAGAACTGGCCCGCAAATTATAAACCAGCCAGCTGGATATACTGTAGAGAAATAATTATTGCAGACTCCTCATTAACACTATTGCATGTGAACTTTGCAAGCAAGTGCTTGAAGCTAATCTCTGATAGCTATTTGTTAGACAAGCAAATTAATAGCTGTGGCTGCTGGTTCATGCAGAGGGTTCTCTGGTTTTTTGTCCTTTGTTTGAAGGCTTCAATCAGTATAAATGATTTAAAGGCCTCACTCCACTAGATGGGGAAAAGATGCTTATAATGTAGTACTTGCTTACACTCTGCAGTTATTGATACGATGTAATATTTTTACACTTGGTTAGGTATAGATTTTGAATAAAAGAATTTAATTAACACTGAATAAATGTTCCTCATAAGGGGAAAATTCTCTATTTCTATTTCCTTAATGCTTCATGCTTCTAGTAGTTAACTAATTCAATTTTACTCCTGGTTTTCAAGGTCTGTGCTTTTCTTTCCTTCTGTTTTTCAGTATTTCTTTTAAACAGGCTGTGTTTGTGTTTTATAGTTGGAAAGAGAAGATCAGCCAGAGATAAAAGATAGGGAAAAGTACAAAGCATTCTTTTCCTTTAGTTGGACTTTGTGTAATGCGCAGTGGACATATATTTGTGACTGTGCATAAAATATATGTAATGTTAAAAAAACAGAAAGGTTTTTGGGAAATCCCTGAGATTTAATGATTACAAACCCTATTTTAAAAAGGAAGCTAAGGGACAATGAATTATTTTCAGTAAGTAAAGGTAGGGAGGATCAGTCGCATCAAAGAAGTAACCCTTGCACCTGCAAGCAACCATGCTCACTTAATTTGGCTCTCCCTGTTTTTTTTCTTCTCTCCCCTCTCAGGCTCAATTTAAAGGCACAGAATGGCATAACATTCATTTTCTGGGCATAGAGCAGATATGTAGGATACACCATGAAGTCACTCCAAGACATAAGGAAATTTAGGGTTTTGGGGGTCAAAATCCCTTTTGAGAGTTGTTTTTAGTTGTATATGCAGTACAATCGAATTTTGTATGAAATGCTTAAATTCAGGATACAATGTGAGTGAAATGATGTGGCAAATGTTCAAAGTGAAAAAAAAAAAATCTGTTCATATTGTGTGTCAAGCAGCAATGGTTTTAGTGTGAGAAGTCCAGAAGACTGATTGTTTTAAAAGTTTGAGGCAAACAATTTTTTTCCCCACTAATTCAGTACAGTTTTATTAAAGGTTTTCATGCAGAAATGTTAAGTTCCTGGTTTTGATCTTCAATAGTTCTTAGTGTTCATCTTATAAAGCTGGTACAATTTTGAACAACTTCAGGTTATTTCATTCATACTTTAAGGTCATGCTGTGATCCTCAGCTTTGGATCTTGCACATTTCTAACTTGTTCTTGATTATCATCATTCTCAATTTCTACTAATTTATGCTATTTTTCATTCAGTGAACTTCGGGAAATGCTAAATTTGTTTTTAGATGCAGGCAATTATGGTTCAACAGGGTATTTTTTTAGTGGCCTTGCCTTAAGGAAGATGTTTTAAACAGTATTTTGGAAGTCTTAGAGCAGACCAATGTGCTGTAATAATTATACTTCAATAATCCAAAATGATGCCTCCAGGGAGATATGACTCCAGTGTATATTTTGTTCGTATATATTTCTCCTTGATGGTAAAATTGGATTAAAAAAATAAGAAAAATAATTGGAAGAAAGAATCTGAAAAATTGATTCTTCTTGAAGGTCATTAATGTTTTCTAAAAAGAAGTTGAACATGAAAATCTCATTGTTAAAGAAATCATTCTAGCTTTGTTTTGC